>CM062815.1:385258553-385434237 GCA_031772625.1 Pinus tabuliformis
GGGTTTCTCCTTTGGTTATAGTACCTAAAAAGAATGGTAAATGGAGGGTTTGCATTGATTATAGAGAATTGAACAAAGCAACCTTGAAGGATCACTTTCCTTTACCCTTTATTGATCAGGTATTATATACTTTAGCAGGCAAAAAGTATTTCTCATTTTTGGATGGTTTTAGTGGTTACAATCAGATTCAGGTAGCACCTGAAGATCAGGACAAGACCACATTTACTTGTCCATGGGGAACTTTTGCTTACCGAGTACTTCCTTTTGGATTATGTAATGCACCCGCAACATTTCAAAGGGCAGTACTAGGAATCTTTTCTGATCTAATTCATGATTGTGTAGAGGTTTATATGGATGATTTTACAGTTTATGGTAATTCATTTGAAGAGGCATTAGAGAATTTGGAAAAAGTCCTTATAAGATGTAAAGAAACAAACCTTTCATTAAGTCATGAGAAATGCTTTATGATGTTTACTGAAGGGATTGTTTTAGGACATCATATTTCAGGGGATGGGATTAAAGTTGATAGATCAAAAGTTGAAGTCATCTCCAAGTTGCCTATTCCAAATTGTCAAAAAGATGTTAGAAGTTTTCTTGTATTTACTGGATATTATAGAAGATTTATTGAAAACTTCACCAAAATAACATCTCCACTCTTCAAATTACTTACAAAAGACTGTGAATTCAAGTGGGATTCTGATTGTCAATCTACATTTGAAACTTTGAAAACAAGAATATCTGAAGCACCCATTTTGAGGGGGCCAAATTGGAAACTTCCTTTCCATATTTCTACAGATGCTTTAGATACAACTCTAGGAGCTGTGTTGGGTCAAAAGGATTTAGTTCCTTATGCCATTTACTACACCAGTAAAAATTTGACTCCCACTGAGTTAAATTATATTGTGACTGAGAAAGAGTTCTTAGTTGTTGTTCATGCAATCAACAAGTTTAGACATTATATAACAGGCTATGAAACTTTTGTCCATACTGATCATTCTGCAATTAGATATCTCATGAACAAACCTGTTACTAATGGCAGAGTTACAAGGCTTTTAATTTTACAAGAATTCAATATTACTGTGTTGGATAGACCAGGGAAACAAAATATAGTAGCTGATTTCTTGTCTAGAATCCAAAATACTAACGAAGATTCTCCTGTAGAGGATAAGTTTCCAGATGAATATTCGTTTGTAGTAACTACTAAGACTCCTTGGTATGTAGATATTGATAACTATTTGGTTACAGGGAAGCTACCTCCACACTTATTTCCTAATGAGAAAAGGAAAATTATTCAGGAGAGTTCAAATTATTCATGGATTTCTAATGAATTGTTTAAAACAGGGCTAGATTGTGTGATCAGAAGATGTGTTCAGGAAGATGAAATACCTGACATCCTCAAGGCATGTCATGATGAACTATGCGATGGACACTTTGCTGACAAGAGGACGGCCTATAAAATCCTTTCTTTAGGATATTATTGGCCTTCTCTCTTCAAAGATGCAAAACAATATGTCAGAAGGTGTGACAGCTGCCAGAGAGTTGGGAGACCGACTCTTTCAAATGAAATGCCATTACAGCCACAGGTACTCATCGAACCCTTTGAAAAATGGGCTTTATATTTCATTGGACCCATTAATCCACCATCTAGACAAAAGAAATATATATTGGTTTGCACTGATTATGTCACTAAATGGGTAGAAGCCAAGGCATTGCCTTCTGCCACTGAAAATTCAATTGTTCAATTTCTTTTTAAGGATATTTTTACTCGTTTTGGTGTCCCAAGAGAAATTGTGATAGATCAGGGAAGTCAATTCACATCTAACTTGATGGAGAAGCTGATGGAAGAATAAAAAATCAAGCACAGAAAATCTACTCCTTACCATCCTCAAGAAAATGGTCAAGTGGAATCTACAAACAAAGTTCTTGAGAGCATCATCACCAAAACTGTTCATCTCCACATAAGAGATTGGGCAGAAAGGCTCCCTGAAGCCTTATGGGCCTACAAAACTACATGGAGGAACACAACAGGACATTCTCCCTATGAACTTGTTTATGGGAAAGAAATCTTGCTCCCCATTGAGTTTCAAGTCCAGACTTTCAAGATGGCAGTTCAGTTGGGGATGAATCTATCAGAAGCCCAAAAGCACAGAATGGAGCAGCTGAATGAGCTAGATGAGATCAGACAAGATGCAATGTTATGAAACCAGCTCACAAAAAGATAGAAAAGAGATATCCACGCCTTAGAATTCAGCCTCTTCGAGGGGGCAACCTCCTTTACATTACATAAATGAACAATTCTCGGATGATACAAATGACAAAACCTCCTTTCTATATATAGGAGTCTAAGGAGTCACAATATAATCCAGCCGACCTAACAATAATAATATAAAGCCACAAAAATAATAATAGAGGGATTCTATGGGGCACATAAATAACAATATGTGGGTAATAGGGGCACAACAATATAAATAAGGGGTATAACTACAATAGTAATGGGGTAATCACTAGTATTATAGGGACCCAACATGCCCCTCTCCTTCAAAAAAGTGTTGTCCTCAACGCTTGAGCAGTTCTGGATACTTCTGCATAAAATTCTCATCCTCCCATGTGGAATCTTCAGCGGATAAGTTCTTCCACTTGATAAGATACTCTGAAATTGATTGATTTTGTAGCTGCCGAGTTCTTGTTTCTGTGACTGCTTCCGGTTCCAATATAATTTTTCCTTCCTCGTCAAGTTCTGGCAATATTGTTTGAACTGGGAGCTTGTCGCCTATAACCTTCTTTAAACATGAAACATGGAAAACTGGGTGCAATCGAGAAGCTGCAGGAAGCTCCAATTTGTATGCCATAGTACCAATCTTTTCCAACACCTTGTACAGACCATAATACTTTGGTGATAATTTATTATCCTTCTTAGCTTGCTTTAGGGACATTTGCTTATATGGTTGTAGCCGTAGGAATACCCAATCACCTACATCAAAACTTCTTTCACTGCGATGTTGATCTGCCTGTTGTTTCATTCTATTTTGTGCCAACACGAGGTTATCCTTTAAGAGTTGGAGGACTTGTTGATGATGTTCGATGTGATGTTCCACTGCTTGAACCTTAGAATTTTCTCTTAAATATGATGTGATTGACGGTGGTTGGTACCCATAAAGTGCCATAAATGGGGTCATTTTTGTTGCTGTATGGAAGGAAGTGTTATACCACCATTCAGCCAGAGGCAACCATTTGACCCATTGTGTCTGTTTATCAGATACAAAGCAACGAAGATATCCTTCCAAACATTTGTTTACTATCTCAGTTTGCCCATCAGATTGAGGATGATAAGATGAGCTATGAGCTAACTGAGTACCAAGACAAGAAAATAATTCTGTCCAAAAATTTCCAGTGAAAATGGGATCTCTGTCACTTACAATAATCTTTGGGTTTCCATGTAGCTTTTGAACTGTTTCCATAAATGCAGTAGAAACTGTACTGGCTTTAAATGGATGTGATAATGCACAAAAGTGTGCATACTTGGTAAGTCTGTCAACTACCACCATGATGACACTCTTTCCCTCAGACTTGGGTAAACCTGTGATAAAATCCATTGAAACCTCCTCCCAACGTTGGCTTGGAATGGATAAAGGTTGTAATAGACCCGGTGTCTTAATTGTTTCAACTTTATTTTGTTGGCAAACCAAACATTCCGCTACAAACTTTTGAATATCTGATTTAAGGCCATCCCAAAAAAATTCCTTCTTAACCCTGTGGTAAGTTTTTAAAAATCCTGAGTGCCCTCCTAAGGGAGAAGTGTGCAATTCCATAAGAATCTTTTGTTTTAGCTGGGAATTCTTACAGAGGTATAAGCGATCTTTGTACCATAACGAATCATTTTTCCAGCTAAATGTATCAGAAGTACTTGAATCTTGTTGTAGCTTTCGAATAAGTGCCCACACTTCTTCTTCATTCTTCCATTCCTCCTTTGCTTCGTTTATCCAATCTGGTTGGATAATAGAAATGGCACACAACAATGCTTCCATATCCTCATCCTTTCTTGAGAGTGCATCTGCCACCACATTTTGCTTCCCTTTTTTGTAGATGATTTCAAAGTCGTAACCCAACATCTTTGTGACCCACTTTTGTTGCTCTTCAGAGGATAATCTTTGTTCTAAAAAGTATTTAAGGCTATCATGATCCGTTTTTACCTTGAAGTGTCTTCCCATTAGGTAGGGTCGCCATTTCTTAAGTGCATGGAGTATTGCCAACATTTCCTTCTCATAAATAGCTTTTCTTAAAAACTTTCCCTTGATTCGACGACTTTCAAAAGCAATGGGTCTTTCATCTTGCATTAGAACAGCACCAATTCCATTTCCTGAAGCATCACATTCCACAATAAAGGTTTTTGTGAAGTCCGGCGTAGCTAAGACTGGTGCTTGGCACATTGCCTCCTTAAGATGTTTAAAGGCCTTTGTTGCTTCCGGAGTCCATGAAAATGAATCTTTCTTCAATAATGTTGTTAGAGGTGCTGCTATTCTCCCATAATTCTTAACAAACTTGCGATAATACCCTGTCAACCCAAGAAATCCTCGCAGATGCTTTATGGATGTGGGGATTTTCCATTCCTTAATGGCTTTAATTTTGCTAGGGTCTACCTTAACTCCTTCATGAGATACAATATGACCCAAATATTCCACCTCCTGGACTCCAAAGAAACATTTGGATCTTTTTGCATATAATTGTTTCTCCTCCAATAGTTGTAGCACCTTGTCAACATGTTCAACATGATCCTTCCAAGACTTGCTGTAGATTAGTATATCATCAAAAAATACTAACACAAATTTTCTAAGGAATGGTTTGAAAATTGAATTCATCAAACCTTGAAATGTTGAAGGTGCATTGGTAAGGCCAAAAGGCATGACCAAAAATTCATAATGACCCTCATGAGTTCTAAATGCCGTTTTTGGAATGTCTTCAATCTTCATTCTGATTTGATGATATCCCGAACGAAGATCCAACTTGGTGAAGTAAATTGATCCATGCAATTCATCCAGTAATTCATCAATGACAGGAATGGGGAACTTATCTTTAATACTGAGCTTGTTGAGCTCCCTATAATCTGGACACATGCGCCATGATCCATCCTTCTTGTGCACCAATACTACTGGAGCTGAGAAAGAACTTTGACTCGGTTGAATTATACCAGCCTCTAGCATTTCTGCAACCATACGTTCAATTTCACTTTTTTGGACATATGGATATCTGTACGGCCTGATGTTTGGAGGAACACTTCCTGGAATCAGATGAATAGCATGATCATGATCACGCATAGGTGGGAGACCTTTGGGAGTCTCAAATACCTTGGAATGATTGTCCAAGACTTTTTGGAGATCTGGAGAAATAGATGATTCCAATGTGGAAACATCTAGCGAACATAATTGTGCAATTACACCTCTTTGCTCCTTTTTTAGAAGCTTTGTCATGCCATTAGAGCTGATTATATTTCCTGGTTTCCCTGCAATACCCCTTAATTCAACTTCCTTTCCTTCCACAGAAAATTTCATGAAAAGTTCTTGAAAATTAAAAGCTATTGTACCCAAGGATTGTAGCCATTGGACTCCTAGTACAACATCAGCACCTCCCATTGGAATGGAAAGCATTGGGCTAGTCAATACATATTCTCCCATGGATAGCTTGATATTATGGAACTTTCCAGAACAATTTGTTGTTCCTCCATTTGCAATCATCACTTGACACTTTGGTGCTAGATATAGGAAGCAATTCAATTCTTTTGCTACCCTACAATGAATAAAATTGTGGGTGCTTCCTGAATCAATCAACACTATTACCTTTTTCTTCTTGATTTGTCCTTCTATCTTGATGGTTTGAGGAGTGGTAATTCCCGCCAATGCATTACAAGATATGGTCGGATTTATTTTTTCTTCATCTAGGCTTTGTTCCTGGAATATATCCTCTTCTTTTGACCTTTCTTGCTCCTTTTCTTCCTCCTCTTCACAATCTTTGTAGAATAATTTCTTCTCAGCACACTTATGACCTTTTGTGTATTTGCTATCACAATTGTAACAAAGCCCTTTTTCTCTTTTTTCTTCCAATTGTTGTGGTGTCAACCTTGTAGGTTGTGGAAGACTATGAGCAACAACACTTCCGTCTTTATAGTTGTGAATGGTATGCTTCCTAGTTGCCATAATTTTGCTTTCCATTTTTCTTGCTAACCTGAATGCCTTCTCTAATGAATCAGGTTCCCAAAGGCGCACATCATGTTGGATATTATCCTTTAAAGACCCTATGAACACATCAATCCTATGCTCCTCTGGAATATCTTTTACCCTTATGTTCAATTTTTGGAACTCCTCAATGTGCTCCATTATTGAACCCTTTTGTTTGAGACTTATCAATTGGCTAAAAAAGTGTTGCTTTTTGTATCCTCATAATGTGCTATCAATTCTTCCGTAAAAATTGCCCAAGTGATAAACTGTTTACGAGAACAAAGCCATTGATACCATACAAACTGATTTGGTTCCAAATATAAAGTTGCCATACGTACCTTTTGTGTGTTTTGCACATTATTGAGATCGAAGAATTGCTCCATCTGTAATATCCATGTGGCGGGATCCTTGCCATCAAACTTCCTCATATCGATTTTTGGAACATGGTGAGTCTTCGATCCAACATTAGAGTCTATGGAATCATGATTAACATTTCTTTTGTTCTCATCATGAGTTTCCTTTAGTACTCTTTCACCCTTAGTGACCATTTCTTGTAGCAACTTATCCATCTTATCATCCATACCATCAATTTTAGCGTCCATGCCATTCACCTTAGCTTCCATGCCATCCATCTTAGCTTCTACACCTTTCTTTAAACCGTCCATCTTAGCTTCTACATCTTTCCTTAAACCATCCATTTTAGATTCTGTTGCTTTTTGTGCAAGTGACACTCGTTGCACTTGTTCTTGTAATTTTGATATATCATATAGCATTTCTTCTTCTTCTTCATGAGTCATGCTAGAGCTTTCAGGCTCCTTACTAGGTGTTTGCATTTTCTTTCCTCGGGGCATCAGTTACCGATAATAATTCTCTAATATGCCCTTTGAATTCCTTCAAAATAAATTTTCAAACCAAGCTTAAGCAAAAATTAAAGAAAATCTACACACCTTTTTTCACTTTGTAGGAGCTCGATATTGGCTCCGATGTATCTCTGTACTTTATGATTATCTAGTTCTGAATTTGTGACCTGTAGTAGCCCTCTGTGTCCTCTTTCCAATGCCACAAGTCTGACCCAAATTGGATTCTCCAAGGAAGAGTTATGTGAAACCTCCCACAGTGACTTGATTATAGACTAGTTCAGTAGAGCGAACTTGTACGACGTGCCACGTGTCACTGTTTCAACCTTTGACTCTTAAAAATATATAAAAGAAAACTAAAGTCCATCCTCTTTCTGTAACTTCTTACGAAATTTCAATCCGATTCTCAGAAAGAAAGTTATGACGATTTTCCCCAGGTCACCTGTTTTGAGTGTAATTCAGGAGTCTGCAAAAAGACCAACTTCCTCAGATCATATCTCCGAAAATATCACGCCAAAAACTCTGAAATTTAGACCCAAGGTTCAGCGCGATTTCTTATCAAATGGGTTTTTTTTGCGACTTCTGAAACATCACAGAAAAAAAGTTATAGCGAAAATGCCACTATGACCTGTTTGGAGCAGCGAAACCCTAGAATCCAAAGCTCTGATACCAAATGTTATGAAACCAGCTCACAAAAAGATAGAAAAGAGATATCCACGCCTTAGAATTCAGCCTCTTCGAGGGGGCAACCTCCTTTACATTACATAAATGAACAATTCTTGGATGATAGAAATGACAAAACCTCCTTTCTATATATAGGAGTCTAAGGAGTCACAATATAATCCAGCCGACCTAACAATAATAATATAAAGCCAAAAAAATAATAATAGAGGGATTCTATGGGGCACAAAAATAACAATATGTGGGTAATAGGGGCACAACAATATAAATAAGGGGTATAACTACAATAGTAATGGGGTAATCACTAGTATTATAGGGACCCAACATGCAATTTTAAGGACTAATCTAGTTCAACATCAAAGAGCTAAGTGGCATGACAGATATATTAAAGAGAGAAAGTTTCAAGAGGGAGATTGGAGTTTACTGTTTGATTCCAAGTTTAAAGACTTCAAAGGGAAGTTTCAGACTCATTGGCTTGGGCCCTATGAGATTGATAAAGTCTTTAACAATGGAGCAGTAAGAATCAAGACCATTGATGAATTTCAGACTCCTCTTATTGTGAATGGCCACCGATTGAAAATTTATCATAAGCCACTTTCAAAAGAGGAGTTTGTCAAAATGTTCTAAGAGAATTCTGCAATAATGCTGGTGGAGAAGAATCCTTCTCTCCCACCAGCCTAATCTTTGTTTCTTTCAGTTTTTGAAAAAAAAAAAGAGAGAAAAAGAAAAAAAGAAAAAATGTGTATAAGCCTGAAAACCAATCCCAGATTGGCGGTCTTATGCAGAAAATCTAGAGTGAAAATCAGGGACACCTGACACTCTATATTTTCCAAAAAAAATCTCCTCTCCTTCTCTTTCCATCTTCACTTCATCTCACTTGTCATTTCACTTCACCTCCATCTCATTTTCATCTCCATTTCACTTCATTCCACTTCATTTTCACTTCATTCCACTCATTCCATTTCATTTAACTAATAAAAACCCCTTTCAGGACTATTTTCATTCAGTTAGTTCTTCTCTAACTATCTTTGTGCAGTTAAAGGGGTGTTGTCTCAGTTTCCGCAGCTGGGAACCGTTTCCGCAGCCAGAAGTAGTTTCCGCAGCCAGCATCACTCTGTTTTCAAAAATACAACCAACTGTTAGTGCCATAATAATGAAATGCAGGTGTAATTGTGCTAAAGACATGGGGCATCTCCAAGATATCAAAGAAGAGCAACTGGTTAGAAGCCTTGAGCAAGAATTGACAAAGTTTCCAAAGGTATGATAAAAAATATTTATCAAATAACAATTCAAGTCATAATTATGTATAGTCATTAAACCATAACAGGTTCTCCTATGTGCAATGATTTGATATATTAGCCCACTATCACTCTTATTCCGCGATATCACTCCACACACCTCGCATTCATTTCCCTAACGGTCTCATGATTACTCCGAGTTTGAACTCAAGTATGACTTCACTTCTAGTTATTACCCGTACTCTTGAGATGTGACCTATTGTGTTACAGCTCTTCCTAGTTGTAATTTCCACAGCCGTCTGTTGAGACGTGTAAAATCTCATCCACAGTCATCTGACTCGAAAGAATCATGTCGTTACTCCACTCGCTTATCACTCCACTCATACTCCACTTATACCATACTCCTTGCATGTGTCCAGATTTCATTTTATGAACTCGTTTACCACTGCTCACCCACTGTTCCTCCCATAATTCAGGTATTTCCATTCACTGTTCTCTATTTCCGACTGCAGTCACTACAGTTTGCTCTAAACCTCGATTACAGTCACTACAGTCATCCTAAACCCTGACTACAGTCATTAAAGTCTATCCTAAACCCTGTAACAGAGCTATTTTTTCCCTTAACCCTCACACACAGAAGAGCTCTTAGTGGAATTTAAAACAGAGGATGGGAAAATTACTGAGAGCTGAGTCGGAAGGACCAAAATACTTGGAGGGTTATCCTCAAGTTAAGGAATTGCTGAAGAAAGTTAGATGGCTACGATTTATCCAGAAGTTTAAAGGCTATAACAAGGAGGTGACCAAAGCTTTTGCAAGGTCCTTTAATGGACAAACAGTGGAGGTTGGAGACTTGAAATTCACAGTGACCGAGGCCACAGTAGCAGCTGCCACGGGCCTACCTCAAGAGGGTGAA
This sequence comes from Pinus tabuliformis, assembly GCA_031772625.1. Classification (NCBI taxonomy): domain Eukaryota; kingdom Viridiplantae; phylum Streptophyta; class Pinopsida; order Pinales; family Pinaceae; genus Pinus; species Pinus tabuliformis. The sequence goes on from CM062815.1 coordinate 385,268,452, forward strand.
AGGTGGTTTAAAAATAGAAGTGTGGACGATCAAATATGGAGAACCATGCTACAAAACCAAGGTATGGATACAACCGTATTTACAAGAGGCATCCCTGTTCATGTATTAAAAGAGGAATGGTCTAGTCTACTGTTAGTCATCCAGAAATTTATCACGTGTGAAGGTCGTTTTGGCTCTATGTATATGTATCATGTTAGACTGATGATGAATTTCATAGACGGTCACACCCTTAATTTGCCTCATTTTCTGCTATCAAGTTTGAAAAAGATGAGTTTTATAGTTCAAAAACATGTAGGCAATATTGAACCTCATCTCTACCATCATGGGCTCATAAAAATTCTTATTGAGGATCAGTTGAAGAAAAGTAAGGATACTTGGGGGCAATTCTTGACAAGAAACTACTTCCAAGAGCCGTCTAAGGCCTCTGGAAGCAGTCCACCAAAGATTCCAAGGAAAAGTAGGAGGAAAGAAAAGAACTTTACAATCCAAGACTCCCCTACAATAGAAATTCAAGAAACAGTCCAAAAAGAAAAAGAAGATAGAGCTAGAAGTAAGAAACAGAAGAAGGAAAAAGGCAAAAGAACCATCGAAGAAGTCTATCCATCCCCTGAGCAATCCATAGAAGAGGATTATCAACCTCTGTCAGAAAGATTAATAGATCTTCAAGCCGCTGCCATAGCCAAGAAAAAGGAAAAATGAAAACAGAGTGCACAAGAGAAGAGTACTAGTTCATACTTAAGAAGGAGCACTAGGCTAAAAGGGAAGAGGAATAAAACCAAAGAAAAACAGTCTCACTTTATTTATTTAGATGAAGAGACACTTGAGAAATCTCCAACTCAGCCAAGCATTGAGTCAAGTCCTCCACGTGAGGAAATCCCTTTTCGGCCGGAAAGAGAGAGCAGTCCTCCTCCACCAGATTTTGAGTTTAGGCCGAGAAAGACACCTGAGGTAGATTCTAATCAGCAAGAGGCATACAGTTACCTGGAAACCTTAGAACAATCAGCTGCAGGACCAAGTACCTCTCTGCCACGTAATGCACAAGTTCAGTCTTTGAAACAGGAAATATTTGAGTTAGAAGTCCTAAATAGGCATATCATACAAGAAAACGAAGCACTCAAAGAGCAGAGTAAAGTAGACAAGATTGTCCATGATAATACTATGCTCCATTTAGGATTGTGGCAAAAGAAAAACAGAAAATTGAAGAAGAAGTGCAAAAAGTTAAGCAGAGCATTGATTAACCTCAAGTTCAAATTCCTAGTCAGGAAGCCAAGGATGATGTTAGCATCAAGGAAGAAGAAAAGAGGGCTAGATGTCCTTGCAGAATCATAAGAACATATGTATTAGAGGGAAATAACTCAATTTTGGTTGCATGAGGACATGCAACACCTTCACAGTGGGGGTATGTTGAGCCTCAAACCTGCAACTTCCTATACACCCTCTCAGCCTTCCTTTTCCACTTATTCCATCCACCCAGCTGTTAAATCATTGCATTGTAGTTTAAAAAGAGCTTTTTACATGGTTTTCTGACTATGCTTATGACTGTTGTTTGGTTTAGTTTTTTTGTTCATGCAGCTGCGGAAACTTGTCAGTTTTCGCAGCCAGCACAGGTTTCCGCAGCCAGCACAAGATTTCGCAGCTATTTTGTTAAAAGCTATGCTACAGGTGTCCTATGAAGAAACGAGCCACATGGGCAAGCTCCAGGTGACGGATACATGGAACGTGTCCCTTCAAATCAGCCAAATCATCCATGGAAGGTCACGGTCAACGAAGGTCAAAGGCAAAGCCAACCAAGGAGTTCAGCGGTGGCACGTCTCTGTTTTGAGCACGTGAACGTTACGTGGCACAGTCCTCAGCTCACGAAGACACCGACACACCTGGAGATCACTTCTGTAACCTGAATCTAACAGCTACCACTCCGGAGATTTAATAGACATGATGACAGTTACACTAGATCTCGGCTAAAGGGATTTACGTGTCTTTGGCAACACAGTCAATAGCGTAGGAGTTAGTTAGTTAGTTAGTTTCAGCATTTTGTCATTATAAATAACGCATCGATGAACGCTGTAAAGAAGCTTTTTTTTGGATATGTAAATTCTAAATTGTTGTGTTATCACGCCACTGTTTATATATGTTGCTGTTTTAATATATGAGAAGACTTTTCTTAGTTTATTCGTGTGACTACTTGTTGACCGGCTGAAGTGGCAGAGGGCCCCTGCGCGTTGAAGCCTTGTAAAGTTTTCATTTGGTTTTATTATGTTCTTGTATCATTATCTTGTACATAACACACTGTTTGATGTTTCTTTACTCACTGCTGTTTATATTTTCACCTCTGTTTTCTTATAACTGTCAACTGATCAGTGCTTTTCTGCAGGTTTTCTTAGGCAGCCTCGGCAAATTTTCATCTTTTTTATAACTATTGACATATAAGATCATCTTGTCCTTCCTGCTAACTTTCATTTTCTGAAGTTTAATTTCAGTACTGTCTTTTCAAGATTGTGATTTGCTTATTTTTCTTTTTTTTTTGTTATTTAGATATCATACTGCTCATCAATTTATGGTTTCTTTCTATAGTGAAGTGACTCTATTAGCAAGAAATCAGAATATTACTAACTGTAGTGTGATTTAGTTATCATATTCCTTAAACTTATTCATGATTGCTTCCCACAAGGTAGATTGAGCTAAAGGGTAAAGGATCAGAAGAGTTGAAGTAGTGTGATTAGTTTCCTTTCTGCAATTTAATTTCTTGCAATTTAGTTATCATATTGCTTAAACTTATTCATGGTTGCTTCCCACAAGGTAGATTGAGCTGAAGGGTAAAGGACCAGAGGAGTTAAAGTAGTGTGACTAGTTTCTTTTATACAATTTAATTTCTTGCCATTTAGATAGCATATTGCTTGACTTATCCATGATTACTTCCCACAAGGTAGATTGAGCTGAAGGGTAAAGGATCTGAAGAGTTTAAGTAGTGTGAATTAGTTGCTTTGTTTTTTGTTTGAGTTGCTTTAAGTTCAGTTTTTACTTTCTTTTCATTCAGCAGCAAGGATACTAGGCCATTGTCATTAGTTCATTGTTTGATGCATTTACTTTCTCTTAAGAATTGATTTCAGTTTAGTTGTTTTAAAGCTTTCTTCTTGAGCACTTTCAAGTTTGAGAAAATCACTGTAGAAACCACCATCACCATCCATACTCCATACTTCACTTTCATTTTCGCCATCACACATTAGGGAAAGATTAATCCAAAAACAAACTAAAAAACTCAAAAACGACAAAAGATTAAGGAAATGGTTATCTAGTACATATAGTACACTTCACTTCGTCAGTTTACGAACCCCGGATTGACATTTTAAATAGCAATTTAGATCACACTAAATTTACTAAACAGATGTATGACACTCAAACATTATCGACACACACACACACACACACACACACACACACATATATATGAAAAACAAAACATTGTAACATATATATATATATATATATATATATATATATATATATATGTTACAATGTTTTGTTTTTCACATATTGCATAAATGTCTATCTAACACATAATTAGCTAATGCATCTATTAATGTATTCATATGCCTATGAATGTGATGATATGTGATATAATCAAAATTTCTTTCCAATAGATGAATAAGCAAATACATTCTCAATATCTGAGGATTTCTGACAGAATATTTCCCATGGAGCTGAAGAACAACAAGTTGTGAATCAAGGTTAACAACCATTTCTTGAATGTCAAAAGCAATGGTTTCTAACAAGAGTTTGATAACTGCGCTATATTCAACAATGTTATTAGTTGTTTGACCCAGCCAAATACATTCAAGATCAATCAACTCACCATGAGATTCATAAATATCCCATGTCGTGGATGATAGATTCTGGGTACTACGGCAAGCACCATCAGCGAAACCGACGTAAGGAGTCACAAACATCTGCAAAGCACGTGAAGACATAATAAGTAGAAAAGTTGCTTGAAAAACACACCAACCCTAACTACAAAAAAAATAATAACAAACTTATGTACAAAATTAACCATGCGAGATGACCTAGTCATGTACTTTTTGAGGTACAACCCATTGCGAGGCTTGTCCAAGGAGTTTCCCTCATAATCAATCAGCTCATAGGCCCCTTTTTGTAACACACACTTGACAATATAGGGCCCATGCCACATGTGTACGAATTTTCTTTCCCCCAGCCTATCATTAGCTTGGTCATATAGACAGCCCAAATCACCCTCCGAAAAAGCATGAGGAGAGACTAATTGATCAAAATTGGATTTAAATCACTTTTTTGGACCTTCAATGACTAAAGAAGTGGGACAACGGGTTTCATCCAGTCATTCCAAATATAAGAGGTGTTCCTCTTGAGGTGAGGTTTCAGGGAGTAATTTGATAGCCAATTTGAGTGAGGGAATTTCACATTCAATCAGTAGGGTAGCTTCTAGACCATAGATGAGCTGGAAAGGTGTGAATCTAGTTACGTCTTTAGTTGAGGTTCGGCAGGACCACATAGCTAAAAAAACCATGAGATCCCAATTGGATTTGTGCAACCCAATAGTGCGTTGAATCATAATAACTAACACTTTGTTGACGGCTTCAACTTGGCCGTTGGCTTCAGGGTAATAAGGGGTTGAGCCATCATGACATAAGCTCAATTTAGAAGTCATCTTAGCCATCATGTAATTGTGAAAATGGGAGCCATGGTCAGTGACAATGGCCTGAGGCACTCCAAACCTAGAAATCACATGATTGAATAGAAATTCGCCGCCATTTTAGGTTAGATGAATATGTAGGCATGGCTTCAGCCCATTTGGTGAAGTAATCCATGAAAACGATAATATAACCATGCCCCCCAGATGAATGAGGGTTACATGTCATAAAATCAATGCCCCATTTGGCAAAGGGACCAACAGTAATAACGGGGTGAAGGTGAACAGGTGGGGCACACATTTTTCGTTGATAAATCTAGCACTCATGGCATTTGTGAACATCAAGAATGCAATGCTTAAAGCTATAGGGCCAGAAATAGCCAGCACAGAGTGTCTTTTGAGAAGTGGCATAGCCAGATAGATGACCATGACATGCGCCAAAATGGTAGTCATTCAAGGCTCTTTCAGCCTCATTGAGAGTTAAACATCGCTGAAGAATTAAATCAACACCAATGTGGTATAAAGTATCCCCAATGATGCGGTAAGGTTGGGATTGATGTTGAATGTGTCGACGATCATCCTTAGACAATGTAGACCAGAAGGTAGAAGTTTGGAGATACACAACGATATCACCATACCAAGGATCGAGAGTGCTAATTAGAAAGAGAGTCTCATCAGGAAGCTACTCATCAACACCAGTAGGAAGAGAAGTTGAGGGAAGAGAGCAAATAAACTCAGCAAGCACAATTGATTTCTTGTATTTGGTAGTAGTGAACACCAAATCAAATTTCTAGAGGATGAAAATCCACTTAGAATACTTTCCCCCAGGTAACTAATGAGTCAAAATGTAAGTCATGGGGTTACACTTGGACATCATGGTTGTAGTGTGGAGGAGAATATAATGCCAAAAGAACTGAGCAACCTGAACAACAGCCAAAGCCAACTTCTTGACATGAGTATAATGGGTGTCAATATTGAGGAGGTTGCGGTTAAGGTAATAAATGACATGTTAATGACCTTCTTTGTCATCTTGCACCAACATGATGGCAATAGTGCTAGAAGCTGCAACTAGATAGAGGAAATAATCGCGATGATAGTTAAAAGGACACAACAAAGGAGAATTAATGATGACATCTTTCAAGTCATCAAAAGACTTTTGGGTAGCTTCATCACAAATGAATGGAGTTCCTTGCTTAAGCAATCGGGTGAACCCTAAAGCTAGCTCAACATATTTAGTCACAAAGCGACGAAGGAAATTCACTTTCCCTTGCAAACTCTATCATTGATGCAATGAAGAGGGAGGGGTTAGATTAACGATAGCCTCAACTTTGAGAGGATGAAGACAAATTCCATCTTTCGAAACAATAAAATCAAGGAGTCATCCTAATTCGATGCAAAAGACACACTTATGCAAATTTAGCTGAATTTTGTAGTGTCTACAATGAACAAATATTTTTTGAACATGATTAGGATGGTCATGGCAATTATGTGAATGAGCAGGAAGATCATCCAAATAAGGTTGAACGATGATTTCTATGTCATGGAAATCATAAGACATCGCTCATTGAAAAGTAGCCCCATCATTCTTAAGGCAAAAAGGGATCTTTTTATATGCAAAAGTCCCCCACGGACAGATAAAGGTGGTCTTATCTTGATTAGCCAGTGCAATTTTTATCTATTTATAACCAGAAAAACAATCCATAAAGGAGAAAATCTCGCTCCTAGCACTTTCATCGATGATTTGGTCTATAAAAGGAGTGGGATAATTATCCTTTGGAAAGGAACGATTAAGGTCACAATAATCGACACAGACTCGAATGGTGCCTTGTTTCTTATTCACTGGTACGATATTGGACACCCAATCTGTCAGAGGGATAGGATAAATAAATCTAGCTTTAAGAAGTTTTTCAACTTCCCCTTTAATGGCGGCCGATTTTCTAGGGTGCACTAGACAAAGTCGTTGATGAACGGGCATTGCGTTAGGATAAGTCGGAATTTTGTGAACGACTATACTTGGGTCAATGTCGGGCATTTATTCATAAAACCATGCAAAAACATCTTGAAACTCTTGAAAAAGATGAGTATAGATCTTGATCTCATCATGAGAAAAAGTCACCCCAATATGAACATTTTCAACGATCCTAGGTTTAACAGAAATGTCAATAGGCATCATTTGAGTAAATTTTCCATGTTCCCTTCTAACCAAATTTCATGGGTCATGATAGGTGTTTGAAGTGTTCGGGTCAGGAAACGAGACAAGAACTTCTCAAGACAAGTAAACATGACCACTAAGCTAGGCAAGAACAAGGAACAATGATGAGTATCATTCCACGGTGTTTCCTCTAGAGACATAATTTCCATGATACTTTCGTTAGAAGGAAATGTCCCAGTTAAGGGATCGAGAGAATTCAAAGAACCAAGCCACGAGGATTGGGGATACAGGTCGAGAGACGTACTCGAGGCATTGTGATCAGTAGGTACCAAAGTGGAAGCTGAAAGAATCTCCACATAATTGATCTCAGCAGGGATTAATGACATGACATCACCACATGTATCAACAAGATCAGGAGAGGGAATGACCCAAGGATCAGACTTAGCCAAGATCATGTTCAGTGAGGAGTAGGTGTTTGATAATATTTTCATTTAGTAGCCACATTTATAGGAATATTCATCATGAACACTTGGGAACCTATGGAAGCGAAAGTCTGAGGATGGTCTACCATTTGGGTCTGCTGGGATGGAAAGGGCTCTTTCAAGACATCCCGGTTCCCTTTGAGAAAGTGACTAACTTTAGATCGTCGGGGAAAATATATAGTGTAGTCATCCTCCTCACAGATGAAGCGTGAATACTTGGGCTTTCTTTGAGAAGCATCACCAATAGATGACTTAGGAGGGCCCTGTTTCTGGGCATTGGCTTTAGACTTTCCATTTCCCTTCTTTTCACCCTTAAAAGATTTTTTTGTTGCGGTAGATTGAATATCATGAACTTAAGAGGTTTTACCAGGACCAGGTGAATTTCGAGAGGGATCATTGGAACTAATGTTAGAGACCACTTTTTGCTTGGAATAAGATTTCACAGGGGTCTGAGACATGGAAGCAATCACTCCATCAACAGGTGGCATATCTAGAGACTTCGATGTTGTCAGATCGGATGACAGTCTTGGAGCATCGGGTAAGATATCATACAATGTGCCATATTGCAAGTAGACGAGGTCTAAATACTGGGCACGAGCAATGTCTTGCTCCTCAGTAACACATCCAACCATGGATATGTCCTTAGCAATTTTGCTGACAAATGGTTTTGTAAATCATTCTCTCAACAACTGATCAGCAATTTCAAACTTTATCAGGCGATGTCGACATCTCCATTGATGGATGTGATGGAAGATATGGGTCGCAGTGCCTTTCTTAAGTGACCTAAGAAGATAGGTGTCAGTTTCGTAGAGAACCGACGGCTGGAAATGAGTGAGGAAATCCATAGCAAGAGTGTTGAAGTCACTATAGGTACCTTGAGGCAATTCGATGGACCATTTCACAGTAGCCCCTCTGAGACTTCTTTGAAAAAGCTGTAAAATGATAGAATCATCAATGTACAAAATGGAGGAGCACCAAAGATGATATGCCATCACATGGGCTTGTGGATCCTCCTTTTCTTTTCCATCAAATTTCGGGCAATCGCTCGGAACTTACTTTGGACCTGGAGGCCAGTAAGGAAAATGAAGGATAGGATCATTGCTAAGGATTGACACATATGGGAGTTCCAACGTGGAAAAGAATCAAAATTGTGTATTAAAATGAATTTGGGGCCTCTAAGTAGGCTCGGACTATGGAACCCACCCTTGTTGGTAAGGATTTTGTCCCCACAGTGAAGGATTTTGTCCATATGGCATTTGATTTTGCCCCCATTGTAGGTTACCTTACCCGTAGGGAGGATTCTTTCTTGGGTAGCCTTGAGACTGTCCTACAATAGGCTGTTGATAGGCATACGAGTTAAAAGGTTGTTGAGCCTGTTGACCTTGGACATAAGGGTTTTGAAACTGTTAACCGTGGACATATGGATTTTGCACATGCTTCCCTTGGACATAAGGATTTTGAACCTGATTCCCCTGGACATAAGGATTTGGAATGCATATCCCTTGGACATAAGGATTTTGAGCCTGCTATTGTAAGACTCGACCTTGACCTTGAAAAGGCTAACCTTGCTGATATGAATACAAGGGTTGTTGTTGCTTGGGTTGACCTTGTTGCTGCAAAGGTTGACTTTGCTGCTGTAAAGGTTATCCCTACGACTGCAGAGGTTGACCTTGCCATGACATAGGTTGGTAGGATTGGTGAACAAACTGCGTTTGCGGCTGTAAAGTTTGTTGCTATTGTTGTAAGGGTTTCCCTTGGTGTTGTTGTAGTTGTCCTTGCTGTTACACTACGTGTCCTTGTTGCTGCAAGGATTTCCCTTTCTCCTACGAAGGTTGCCCCTGCTACTGTGAAGGTTACTCCTGCTGCTGCAAGGGTTGCCCTTGTTGCTGAAAAAGTTGTCCTTGTGGCTGCAAGGGTATCTGGAGAGTTCGCGGGGTGACACCTTGAGGGTATTGAAAGTTCCCGAATTGGATCTCTCCATATCCACCAGGCACAGCGGATCGACTAGGCTGAACATAGGGTCCATCTTGAGCAACGTAAGGTGGATTTACCATCGCTTGTGAATGATATGGAACATAAGGAGGTTGGAATAGAACCTGAGCCGCATATGGCTGTTGGTATTGGACAATACTGGACCCAGATGGACCAACAGGTTTCAGAATAGCACCGTAAGAGGGTTCATTCATTCCAACCATGTGAGTTTGCAATCCACTCACATTGGTTACACCAAACATCATGGATATATTCGGGTCTTCCCCCCCACGTGGTGGCACAACTTGTCTACTCACTGGAGGGGTAGAAGAACTTACCGAGACTTGACTTAAGACTGTCAGTTGAACCGGAAGAGTCAGTTGAAAAAATGAAACAAGTGGAGACATAATGGTATGTTTCACTCGAATTTAGGTGACTACAGTTTGTACAATCGGTCGAGAGATTGAGTTCTGAACGAATGGACTTGAGGTAGGCGTAGCGCCGAAGACCAGACGGGGTTGTGATATACCGACGAGGCACTAGGAATTAGGTAAACCTGATGGTTCAACCACAATGACTTTGTCTCAAACAACAAGAGAAAATAGATAAATTTCAAGGCTTCTTTAAAATATATTAAAGGTATACTCACGATATGGTCCAGAAAAATACTATCAAGAATGTGATGTGATCACGGTAAAAAGAAATTTCAAGACGTTGAAATAGACTAATGCCTTGTCATGTTTTAAGAGTCAAGAAAAAGGAAAAGATGACTCTAGTCACTTTCAGTTTAAACGAGCTCGAAAGGAAAAGTCCTCAATGATATTTTAAGTTTAAAGAGTAAAAAAGACCAAAATTACTACTCAGGATAATCTAGGCAAAAGGATTACCAGGTAACCATGAACTACAAAATACCTCCCGGCGAACCGAGAAGTACGGGTAGGAAATCTCCCTGAATGCTGTGTTCAGTGTAACACATTTACAAGGTGGCAAACTCAGCTTCCTATGGATAAAGTCTTGCAAACCTAGTAGGGTGTCCCTTTATATACGAGACGGTACAGGGAGCACAATTCCATACTAGTGTTGTCTAGTGCCGAAGCGAATGACAGCTACTAGGTTTAAGGATGTCGGAACACGTCTCTAGACTAGACCTCTAAATGTGAGCGCTTAGTTTCAAATGTGCCTTAGGTTAATTGAATACATTTTAAATGTTTTTCTTGAAATTAAGTCTCAGTTTTCAGGCCCTATCAATTTCACTTGGAAAACTCCAATATGTTGTTATATGAGACAAAACCCTTTCAATTCGATGAATGATTACACTAACTGAGAGTAGAGAAAACAATCAATGCAACAAAAAAGAAACTGAAAGGAAGATGACTCTTCACTACTTCGCTTTCAAAATAAAATAATGAAAATTCTTTCCACTTCCTATCCTTCCTATCAAATGCACTTCAACTAGTCCTTTCAACAGTAAAAGAATTTCATTTCATTTCAAATGCTCATGATGACACAATTCTAGCTTCCAATGATGCTACTTAATGCAACGTATATAATTAAGAAACTAGAATGATGTATTTTTTAATAAAGTGATAAAATGAATCCTTCACATAAACATTTCAATGAAAAATTTCAAACAACCAACATTAATCATATGCAAAGCACAAGAAAGATAAGTCTCTTCGAACCAAGTATGCAAAGACTAAATTGAAACAAAACAAGAAATGTGATCTATGCTTGAAAAGAGATGTTCAATCAAGAGAAGAGCAAAAGAAACTTTTTCACTTGTTTAATTGAAAACAAAGAAATATAAGGACTAAAACATGAAATGCATGGAGAAACTAACCAACAAATTGACTTGATGAGTAGATAAATGATTGAATGGACAATGACCAAGATGCGCTCAGAAAAAAACCATCCAAAAACTCAAAAAATCAAGTAAGGCAAACTCAAACCAATCAAGCAAACAAATATTTCTAGCTAGGGATAATAAAGGCAAACAAGCCAAGAAACAAAACTTATGAGGACAAGGCACACTAGCAATGATTCAGGAGAAACCCTGATTTTAACCTACAGGAATCAACATGACTGTTTAATTGACAACAAGCACCATAAGAGGCTACGATGTGACTGTTCAACGGTAAATCACACTGGTCGACGAGAATGTGAAAAAGTAAATAGCGTTGATCGAGGGATTCAAAGAAAAAACGAAACTTTTCAGAAATCGAAACAAACCCTTTCACTCTAAACTCAAGAATCTAGGCAGTAGACAATGTAAAGAACAAAAAACCAAAAATAAAGAGTGATATGACAAAAGTCAACACAAATCATGAAATGAAAACAATGCAAAGAGAGGGATGGATCTCGAGTATGGTCACCAATTTGTGGAGTAGGAGTATCCTCTTTAGGGACAGAGACGATCCCTCTAGCCCAAGAGAGTGGGTCTAGCCGCAAACAAGACAATCTAATGTAAATTTCCTTAGATTAGAATCTAATAAGAGGGCCTACCTCTTATAGCGCTAATCCACTTGATGTTGATCTTGCTTCCTTGCTCCAGCTTCCTTTCGTTCAAGTACCTGAAACAAACATGTAAGAAGCAACAACAAATGTGATAGCATAAAATCAAATTCAATCTACTTAAAAGGTCAAGGAGTTTTAAGCTATCAAATGTAATATTACACATGATATAGGAAATAAACCATTAGTTGTATTAATATAAACTTCAAAGAGAAATACAACCGGATCCTTGACGTTGCAGGTTCTGTTTGGCATTCCTAGGTTCCAACACCACTATAAGCATCTCATGATTCACCCTCAAAACAATGGAAGTTCAAGACCTCTTTCCCTTTGCTCCAAACCAAATACTATAAGCTTATTCTTCCTTCACACACAAACTAGAAGGCTAAGTTTATCAAGATGGATATCAAGATTTTTAGATTATTTCAGCCCTTTCATTAGCTAGTTGAGGTTGTAAAATGAGGATTTTATATAACTTTGATAGAGGGGAAATGGATCATCTTATGGTGGGAGAGGCCTTATCCCTTTTGGATTGTTCCATTTTAATAGGGGAAAGGAGCCCAAACAGTCTCTCTCGGTTTTATCTTTCTCAACAATTTACCAGACTTCTGTTCACGAAGCTTGTAGACGTGGAAGCTTCGACTCCTTTTTTAAAAACTTTCCAAAAGAGGGTTAGCGCAGGTCATTAATGGCTAAACAATGTTGTTCGGTGCGAGACCCAGTGTTAGACTCTGTAAATCGGCACACGGAGGGAACTGAGTGCTAGCATTGGTCTTGAAAATGAGTTTGAAGGAATATTCTTGGGAAATGATATAAGAGGGAAATGTTTTGCAGATGAAGAGGGATGTAGAGACATGTTCTTCATGGCAGTGAAACATATGAGGGTCACTGTAGAGGTCCTCCAGGATTGAGGAACAGGGAGTACAGGTACAATGAAAAAATTTTGTGTAACATGGAATTTCTCTTCTCTTCTCTTCATTTTTTTTTCCTCCTCTCTGTGTTTTTTGCTTCCCATTTTATCTCCTGGTCTTCACTTCTCAGGATATTTTCTTTAATTCCCTTCGAATTACGTCAAACCATTTTATTATGTCACTAATGCTTAGAGTCTGTTTGTATAAAATAGTGCATATCTCAAGTGAATCGCACTTGGAAAACTCTTGCCCATGTCCATATCAATATAAAATTTGGCACATGTAATAAAGGCCTCATATGTATAAATATTATGACAGAGAAGAATCTACCAATAGACTACAGGGTTCCTGGTATCTTTTCCTTTCATGTTATGGATAAGGTAAGATAATGTTAATAATGTGTAATGACAAAAATAGTTAGGTCAGTGGGACTAAAAAATACCATCCAGTAGTCACATACTGTGGGAGTGCTAAAGCATCTCCTAGAACCTAAAAGGAGATTTGGTAACAACACTATAATTAGGACTTAGGGACAAAAATTAACTTCGTTTCTGTTGGATTAAATCCATGAAACCACTGCTTTATTGCTAATCCAATAATACCATAGAACCATGACCCTTCCCATATTAGTGGTTTCATGGCTCATGGCTCATGGGTGCCATATTAAATCAATGAAACAATTTCTTTATTGCTAATCCATCAATACCATAGAGCCATGAACCTTCCTAAATCGATGTCTCTTATGACTTCAAAGATTCAAAAGGAAAAATAAATAAACTTTAGCACATGGAAAAAATCTTACATGCTTCAAACCATTTATAAAATTGGTCTTTTATTTCATTTTCTCAAACTCAATAGCCCTTACCTATTAAATCTGTAAATCAAATGATTGTCCATAACTTTTTTTCCATCTCTCATGTCTTCACATCCATAATTATAATAGTCTTTACCTTATCATACCCTGTTGATACTAGATAGGACCAAAAATTCCATTTTTGGTCCTGAGACACCATGTGTAAGGTAATATTTGAACAAAAGGATCAAGTCTCCTTTCTTTTCCACTTTTCATAAAGGTTGGATGACCTGATAGATATCCTTGTTGAGGCTTGGAAATCACTCTTTTTCCTTAACAAAACCCGTATTTCCAACCGTTTACTATAGTTGTGAACCTTTACACTTGGACTCGGAAACCCTTTCTATATTCTAATATTGTTTCTTGTGCCATTTTGGATTAAACCTATTATACATTAACGTGGTCATTAATGTGGATAATATTTTTCCATTTGGATTTTTCACACAGACATCCTTCTTTGATCATTTGGGTAATTTTGTCATATTGTAATTCCTCATTTCTTGTTGAATTATATTTTTATTATTATTTTTGCAAAGAACTAATTACTACGAATGTGTAGGTGAAGTCAAAAATTATTGTACATCACTATTAGTTGATGTAATCATGAATATCTGACTCATATATGATGATCAACCATCTCAAGTAGTTGTGGAGGATGCCATATCAAAATCACTAAGACAACCTTCATTTGTAAAAATATTTGCTGCTCCTCTTGTTCAATCTCGTGAGAAACATGTGAAGGTTGGGTTAAATTTAATATGTTACAAGATTTCTAGATTGGTTACCACTATTATTCATGGGAGTCAACAAGAAACCAACAATCTCCATATTAGCTTCAACAATAATACATATTTCATCGTAAATATTATAAGCTCATGTTTTGTGTCCCAAACCAATACCTTTATCCTCATGACCACACAAGTAAACCAACACTCCTGTCCTAGCTAGGCGAATCCATTGCATAGTTAGTTCAAGTTGGCTTCCACAGTCACACCTAATTGACCCAAAGATACCTCCCATGAGACATTTAGAATGAACCCTCTCCAATACATCTAGTCCATCATCCATGTTACTCTTAACCATGGAAATATGTTCCATGCCATACAACTTTGAACGATAGCAATATGCCTAAAATGATCCACACATTGTAGGAAACCTAGCAATAGCACTTTTTTCGAGCAAATTTTCACGTTTCTTCCTGTACCTAACAACATACGCAATAGATATAAGTGGTAAATTATGCTCCTTTGCAATTTTTTGCAACCTTGGTAAGTGAGCCATTGAACCATCATCATCAACTATCTCATAAAGCACTACAGTAGGATTTAATCCTGCTAATTTTAGCAAATCTGCAGATGACTATGTATGACCAAATCTATTTAGGACTCCCCCTTCTTTGTATTTTAGAGGGAAGGTATGACCAACTCTCCTAAAATCACTAAGTTTAGAATCTAGAGATGTGAGGTCAAAAATTATCTTCATCCTGTCTATTGTTGATACCTCAGTATTTGTACCCTCTTTTGCATCCACATATATTCTAAATGCTGTAAGAAGATTATCTTCATTTTCATTGTCCGATATCATATGTGGAAATTCAAGCCTTCTTAGGACTTCTTCCTTTATGGCAGATGATTTCTGTAGTTGATTCAAGCTAGTTATAGTTTGTACTTGAGTGTCAAGTTCTATATTCTTCACTTCTGTATTATCCCTTTTGTTTGATTCGTTTGTAATAGTCATATTTTTTTATGACACTGCCATACACATGAGTTGTGATGGAGTTGCAAGATGTGTTGGGCTGAAGCTTACTCAACACTTAATTGTTTCTATGTTTGGACTCATTGCAACAAATAGGTGACTTTGTCCCATATTTTCATTGTCTTTCTTTAAACAATCATCTAACTTGCTATTATTACTAGTTGACCCCAAAGGAATCATATCAGGCATATCAGGTAAAGTTGTAAGGACACTATTAATTTTTCTCAACAACAGATATTATACATCTCTAACCAAAGAAAAAAAATAGTGTCTAGTGAAGGTTTCTATATGGACTTTTTATGTAACAAAAAAATAATAGGTTCATACATAGGGAGAATATACACATGCTTCCCATGCCTAACATCTGAGCGTTGATGAGCCTGCATTACATCCCGTAATATTATTTTAAGATTTTATCTACCAGCTTTATCCCTTCTAACCTTATGCCCTTCACAAGTGTCATCAGCCAGACTAATGAAAATCATATCATTTCTGTTTTAACTTTTAACAAGGGTGCTTTTTCCCCTAAAAAATTGCAATCCTTTCATGGGCTCCTCTTGATAGAGTCCCCCACTAGATTCATTACCTAAAAGTACCTTCAAGAAAGCCTTCCAGATTAGAAACACATGTCAAACTTAGGAAAGGATTATCTTTTAAAATAATTTGCTTGTCGAGGTAGATAAGTGTGGTAGATAAGTCTTAAAAGTGATTCTAGTTGCATATGTGTTTTAGGCAGATCACCTAATTGAAGAGGCTTGTCCTGAAAGTCCTCATAAACATCTGCCTTAATGATAATGGAATTCTTGAAGGGATATACACCATGGAATATTTCAGAGGCCATGAGTACTGATTCAATAGTGGGCTTTTGCGGTTCCTTCTACAAACTAAGCCTTATGTTGTTCTCCTCTTGAAATCAGTTGCTTTCGTATTGTACCCATACATAGAACAATTACTTAGGGTCTGTTCTATGCATGTGGAGAGGAGCTTCAATTTGATTGGGAATAAAATACAATGCCTAGGGTGCATATGTATTAAATATTCCTCTACTTTGCTAAATATCGTTCCAAAGAACACCTCCTAGGTCGTGCATATGATTAGAAACACTTCCATATAAAGCTAAAAATTCAACTGAGATGTCCCCTTCAATAGCAATAGGGTCATCTACCTTTTCATCTAGGAATAATAGTAATGCTAGAGATAGCTCCTTTTGCTTTCGATTTGAATATTTCAAGAGTGGACTACAATTATTCAGGGTACAGTCTCTTTGGAAAACTAAAGAAGATCCATTGGTTGGTTCGTACTTCAAATGATCACCCTCCTCCACTATAAATTTTCTTTCAACATACGTTGAGTTTCTATAGTGTTCAAAAAAACGTTGTAATTTATCAACAACCAGATCAAATTTATAAAGCCCACACCAATATTTGCTAAAAAAGACTAAGTAACGCTTCACAGAATGGTGCTGTTTCCTTTCTTACACGCTAGTAAAGGCTTCATTGGATAATGTTTTTGTTTCTGATTTCTTCTTCTCATGTTTTGAGACATGTTGTAGTCCCCCACTAGATTCATTACTTGAACAGACCCTTCAAGATTAGCAACACATGTCATACTCAAGAAAGGGTTATCTTTTAAAATAATTTGCCTTTTGAGGTAGATAAGTCATAAAAGTGATTCTAGTTGCATATGTATTTTAGGTAGATCACATAATGGAAGAGGCTCATCCTAAAAGTCCTCAAAAAAGTCCACCTTTATGATAATGGGATTCTCAAAGGATATACACCATGGAACATTTCTGAGGCCATGAGTACTGATTCTACAGTGGAATTTTGGGGTTCCTTCTCTGAACTAAGACTTCTATTATATTCCTCTTGAAATTGATTTCTTCCATACGGTCCACATACATTCAACAATTGTTGAGCTCCTATTCTATGCATATGGAGAGAAGTTTCAATTTGAATGGGAATAAAAGACAATGTCAAGGGTGCATATGTATTAAGGCTTCCTCTAATCTATTGCATCTCATTCCAAATAACACCTACTAGGTTGTGAAGATGATTAGAAACACTTCCATATAAAGATAAAAATTCAACTAAGATGTTCGCTTCACTAGCAATAGGGTCATCTACCTTTTCAGCTCAGAATAGTAGTAATGATAGATATAGCACCCTCTGCTTTCGATTAAATATTTCAAGAGTGGAATGTAATTATTCACGGTACATTCTCTCTGGAAAACTGAAGGAGATCCATTGATTGGTTTATACTTCAAATGATCACCCTCATCCACTGTAAATTTTCTTTCAACATATGTTGAATTCATGCAGTGCTCAAAAAACAGTGTAATTTATAAACAACCATCTCAGATTTACAAAGACCACACCAATATTTGCTGAAAAACACTAAGGCACCCTTCACATAATAGTGTTGTTTCCTTCCTTGCAGCCTAGTAAAGGATTCATTGGACAATTTTGTTACTGTTGATTTCTTCTTCTCAAGTTTTAAGACATGTTGCAGTCCCCCACTAGATTCATGACTTGAAAGTACTTCAAGAAAGCCTTCAAGATTAGAAACATATGTCAAACTCAGGAAATGATTATATTTTAAAATAATTGGCCTATTGATGCATATGTGTTTTAGGCAGATTGCCTAATGGAAGAGGCTTGTCCTGAATGTCCTCATAAAAGTCCTCCTTTATGATAATGGAATTATCAAAGGTATATACACCATGGAAAATTTCAGAGGCCATGAATACTAATTCAAAATTGGGCTATTGGGGTTCCTTCTACAAAATAAGATTTTTGTTATTCTCCTCTTGAAATCGATTCCTTCCATACTGTCCACATATATACAACAATTGCTCAGGGCCTGTTCTATGCACATGAAGATGAGCTTCAATTTGAATGGGAATTGAAGACAATGTCCAGGTGCATATGTACTCAGGCTTCCAATAATTTGCTGCATCTCATTCCAGAGAACACCTCCTAGGTTGCGAAGATGATTAGAAACACTTCCATATAAAGCTAAAAATTCAACTCAGATGTCCCCTTCAATAGAAATAGGGTCATTTACCCTTTCAGCTGGGAATAATAGTAATGCTAGATATATCTCCCTGTCCTTTTGATTTGAATATTTCAAGAGTTGACTACAATTATTCAATGTGCAGTCCCTTTGGAAAACTAAAGGAGATATGTTGGTTGGGTCATACTTCAAATGATCACCGTCATCCACTGTAAAGTTTTTTTCAACATACGTTGAATTTTTGCAATGTCTAAAACAACAGTGTAATTTATAAAAAACCAGCTCATATTTACAAAGCCCACTTCAATCATTGCTAAAAAAAAATAAGGAACCCTTCATAGAATAGTGTTTTTTCCTTCCTTGCAGTCTAGTAAAGGCTTCACTCCACAATGTTGCTGCTACTAATTTATTCTTCTCAAGTTTTGAGACATGCCGCAGTCCCCCACTAGATTCATTACTTGAAAGTACTTCAAGGAAGCCTTCACGATTAGAAATACATGTCAAACTTAGGAAAAGATTATATTTTAAAATAATTGGCCTGTCAAGGTAGATAAGTGTGGTAGATAAGTCTTAAAACTTATTCTAGTTACATATGTGTTTTAGGAAGATCACCTAATGAAATAGGATTGTACTTAAAGTCCTCATAAAAGTCCGACTTTATGATAATGGAATTATCGAAGGGATATACACAATGGAACATTTTAAAGGTCATGAGTATTGATTTGACAATGGGATTTCAGGGTTCCTTATGCAAACTAAGCCCTCTGTTATTATCATCTTGAAATGTATTTCTTCCATACTGTCAACATACATACAACAATTTCTCAGAGCCTATTCTATGCATGTGGAGAGGAGCTTCAATTTGAATGGGAATAGAAGACAATGTCTAGGGTGCATATATATTAAGGCTTTATTTACTCTACTACATCTTGTTCCAAAGAACACCTCCTAGGCCATGAAGATGATTAGAAACACTTCCATATAAAGCTAAAAATTCAACTGAGATGTCCCCTGTTGGTTTCTGTTATATTATTTACATGAATATAACACCCTCTTCATTGCATCGGGTGCAGTGGGGGGGTTAGAGAGTGGGTTTGAGGGGGGCGATAACCCCCCTCTATGGGGTCTGGGGCAGTGCCTAGGGGAATTTTTTTTTTTTTGGACCCTATATTAGGTGGGCGAACCTTCCTATGGTTTTGTTCATGGATTTTGCACATGGTTTTGGGTGTGATTGTTTTCAGTCCACGGTATTTTGTAGATACAGTCAAGGGAACTACGATTATGTTATAATACAGGGTTAAGGGATTGGGGTTTATGGATGCTTTGACATGTATATATATGTATTGTAACATTGAAAGGAACATAATGAAAAATCACTCTCGTAGTCCTGGTTTTGGGATCTAGGGAAAAATCTGTGTATTTTTTTTTATGTGTTATGCTCTTGCCATTGTTTATTTTTTGTTTTTATAATTCGTCTACAGGTAATTTATGTATGGGGTGAAAACCTACATTTTGTATCGGAGTTGTTTTGGCTTCAAGGGGACGCCTTTGCTGCTAAGGGGTTTTTCGTGGGCCTTTGGTAGACCCTGTCTAGTGGGAGATCTGTGGGATCGATTATTGTGGTGAATGAAGATCGCGAGTAGTGGAAAGATAGAGATCGAGAAATTTAATGGTCATAGTTTTGAGTTGTGGAAAATCAAGATGGAGGATCTATTGGTGGATAAAGACCAGTGGCTCGCAGTAGATTCAGGTACTAAACCAACAAAAATGTCCATTGAAGACTGGAAGAAGTTGGATCAAAAGGAAAAAGTCACAATACGATTGTGTGTCTTGAATTCAGTATTGCTAAATGTATCAGGGGAAGATATGACAAAGGATTTTTGGGACAAGTTAGGGACTTTGTACCAATCTAAGTCTCTGGTGAATAAATTGTTCCTACAGAAAAAGCTATATAACGTGAGGATGAAAGATGGAGAATCAGTGATAGAGCATCTGAACGCATATAATACTGCAGTAATCCAGTTATTATCTGTTGATATTAAAGTTTTAGATGAAGATAAGTGCATTATTTTGTTCTGTTCTCTACTAGATTCGTGGGATAGTCTGGTTGTTGCAATAGGTAGCAATGCAACTACCTTGCAGTTTGATGAAATAGTCTCATCCTTGCTGATGGAGGAGATGAAATGGAAAAATATGGAGAGCCAAAATGTTGATGCCTTGTCTATGCAAGGACCATCCTAGAACAGAAACAAAAATAAGTCTTTGAGTCAGAGATCTAAATCTAGAGGGAGATCTAGATATCCAGGAAAGCCTATAAAGGTGTGATGGAAATGTGGAAAGGAAGGGAACTGCAAAAGGCACTGTAAATCTAAAGCTCATGAGAAAGTAAAGGGATCTGATGATGCTCCTTCTGCATAGGTGAAAACCACCTCAGATGAAGGTGGGGATGTGTACTTGGCTTCTTCTTCAAGTACACATGTAGATCATGAGGCATTGTTGATTGACTTAGGTGCATCCTTTCACTTCGCTCTCCATAGGGAGTGGTTCTTCAAGTATGAGAAATATGATAGTGGTGATGTCTTCGTAGGGGATGACAGGAAGGCTATAATCATTGGTCATGGAAAAATCAAGTTGAAGATGCAAGGTCAAAGGATTAGAACACTTCTAGGTGTTCTGCATATTCCTTCATTAGTTAAAAATCATATTTCTGTAAGAAAGTTGGATGATGCAAGTGTAAAAATAGTGTTCAAGAAAGATACTTGCAATATGGTTCGGGGAGCACTGGTATTGATGCGGGGAGTTTGGATTGAAACTCTATACAAGCTACAAGGTAACACTATTATTGATGGGTGCAAGAGTTCATTGTTCCTGAAAGTGGAGTAGAAAATCTAGTGGTATCTGGAGAAAAGACCATGCTATGGCATCAAAGGCTTTGACATATTGGAGAGAAGGGAGTTTGAATACTTCATGCTATGTAGAAGGTATGTCTAGTATCTCTCTGGATTTTGATATCTGTGAAAATTATGTATATGTGAAGCATAATCAGGTGAGTTTCCCTTGTACTGGTAAAAGGGAGAAACATATATTAGATCTTGTGCACAGTGATGTGTTTGGACCTGTGTCAGTTCCATCACTGGGTAAGCCTATGTACTATGTATTGTTTATAGATGAATTCTCAAGGAATACATGGATATATTTCCTCAAGAAGAAATCTAAAGTGTTTGACAAGTTTAAAGAATTTAAGGCTCTTGTGGAAAACCAGATAGAGAAGAAGACAAAGGTGTTGAGGACAGATAATGGTGGAGAGTTTTGCAAGAAGGAATTTGAAGAGTTCTATAAGAATTATTGTATAGCATGACACAAGACTACTCCATACACACCTAAGAAAAAGGGATTTGTAGAAAGAATGAATAAGATGTTGACAGAAAGGGCAAGAAGCATTCCCAATGGTGCCGAGTTAGGACAAGAATTCTTGGCAGAGGTGATGGAGACTAGATGTTACCTGGTCAACATATCACCTTCATCAGCGTTGGAGAATAAGATAGCACAAGAGGTATGGACTGGACAGAAACCTTTTGTTTCACATCAGAGGGTATTTGGATGTCATGCATATGTACATGTCCCAAAGGATAAAAGAACAACGTTGGATAGTAAATTTGAAAAGTGCATATTTATTTGGTATAAGGATGGTTTAAAAGGTTATAAGCTTTGGAACCCAGTAACGAGGAAGGTTGTGTACATCCGAGATGTGGTGTTTAGAGAGGTGAAAGATGCTATTAAACATGAAGTACTACCAAAGGAACCTGAGAAGATATATTTTGATCTAAAGGAGGAAGAATAAAACTCTATAGCAGAAGAGGAATTAGAAGATGAAGAGACACAAACTCTGATTGTGAGAAGATCAATTCGAGGAAGAAGGTAGCGAGAAACGTATAGTCCATCTGCTTTCTGTTCAAATTTTTCTTTATCTATTACTGATGATGATCCGAAAACTGTGAAGGAAGCAGTACATTCAGAGGATGGAAAAATTTGGAAAGAGGCCATGGTTGATAAAATGGAATCTTTTCACAAAAATGAGTCTTGGGATGTGGTCGAGTTGCTGCCTCGAAGGAAACCCATTGGTAGTAGATGGGTGTTCAAGAAGAAGATGAATGTATAAGGAGAGGTGGATAAATACAAAGCTTGGTTGGTAGCAAAAGGTTATTCCCAAGTGTCGCGAATTTATTTTGGTGATATTTCTTCTCTTGTTGCCAAGGTAGCTTCTATTATATTACTTTTATCTGTTGTTGCTGCTTTTGATTTTGAGGTAGAATAGATGGATGTGAAGAAAACATTTCTTCATAGGGATCTAGAAGAAGAGATCTACATGAAGCAACCTAAAGGCTTTGCAGTGAAGGGTAAGAAAGAACTGGTATGAAAGTTAAAAAAGTCTCTGTATGGGTTAAAACAATCACCAAGGATGTGGTATCAATTTTATACATTTATATGGGGACTTGGCATCACCATAAGAAAAGCAAAGCACTGTGTGTATTTTTAATTAATTGGCGACCATGTTATTAATCTGGTCTTGTATGTGGATTATATGTTGTTGGTTGGAAATGACAAAGAAATTATCCAAGATTTGAAGACCCAATTTTCCTCCAAATTTGACATGAAAGATCTTGGTGCTGCAAACTATACTTTGGGCATGCAAATTAAATGAGATCGAGCAAAGAGGAAGCTATGCTTAAACCAGAGGAAGTATGTTAAGACAATACTACAGAGTTTTAATATGTATGATAGTAAACTGGTGAAGGTTACTGTTATAGACATTTTTGTGCCTCGCGTCAAGGAGCAGGAAATGTCGATAATTACAGGGATCCTCAGTCCCTAAACATGTTGTTCTTACCCCTAAAAGAACAAGGTCATCAATCAACAGCACTTCCAATCAGTTCTCCACCTGAAAAACACTTCAGAACAGGCTTATTTTGGATCATGTCAGCTGCTTAACTGAGCTTCTGCGCTGTATTGCAACTGTCCCACTCTGTACCTGCGCTGGAAGTCAAAAACAATGAAGGCTACCTGCGCTGGGCGAGATTGGCCAAGTGGCACAGTCCTCCTGCAAGGTGTCAATTGCCCAGGAAGCTTCCAAACTGACACTTGGTTCATCAGATTCGCCTTGTGATGAGTAAGAGGTACTTGATCACCATGTGTAACCAAGGATCTCCAAGTGGACTCAAGAACTGAAGATTAACTGAAGAGGGAGAGGACACAAGGCAGCTTCATGTCAGTCTCAAGCTGACTCATCCTTTCTCTTCTCTCCTATATATAGAGCTCTTCTATGAGGTCTATAGGGGGCTGGAATTTTGTATAAGCAAGGAGGTGTTGTTGGTATACTGCCAGGATTATTGGGTGATTGTTTTACTAGAGGTGAAGAAGAGAGTTCTTGCTGCCGAGGAGGTGCTGCTGGATTGGGGCCAACATCATTGGTTGTAACTTCCTCTGGAACCCTGTTACTTTCTATCAATAAAGTTTGCATGTTCTTCTATATACTTGTTTTACATAGATGCTTTTGTGTTTACATGTATATTTGATGCAACCTAATCCATGTTTCAATTATGATTGCTTGTATCTCGTAGTTTGCTCCCTTTTGTTGTGCAGATTCTGTGTGTAGCTGGATCGGCTTGGAGAGTAAAGAGCTGGGAACGGGATACAAAGCGAGAAGGACAAGGATCGACTAAGCGCAAGACACCAGGTTGGTTGATCCTCTTTCTATTCTCTCTGTGCTTTCATAAAGATGAACATGAAAACTTTGTCATTCAGTTGTTGCTAAAGTCTGTCACCTTTAGAAAGGGTTAGTGTCATCCGCATCGGATACTTTTCCCCACAACAGTTACTATTCCTGTAGGTGTAAAGTTATCTGTTAAATAGTGTCCCAAGACACAAGAAGAGGAAGAGGACATGTCCCATGTTCCATATGCAAGTACAGTTGGTAGTCTAATATATGTAATGGTATATACTAGATCAGACATTGCACATGCAGTGGGAGTATTGGGTAGGTTTATGTCAAAAGTAGGGAAGGAGCATTGGACAACAATGAAGTGAGTTTTCAAGTATTTGCATTGCACTAGTGATTATGGTTTGTGCTACTAAGGAAGACCAGGATTGGACAGATTTTTGAACATCCATGGCTTTGTTGATGTAGAGTGGGTTGGAGATCTAGATCAGAGAACATATACAAGTGGGTATGTGTTTAACCGATTTGAAGGTGCAGTAAGTTGGATGAGTAATAGGCAATCTATAGTGACACTGTCAACTACAGAGGTAGAATACATGGAAGCCACTCATGCAAGCAAGGAATCGGTTTGGTTGTAGAGATTGTGTTCAAGTATGGGGTTAGTACAGTGACTTATAAGGATAGATTGTGATAGCCAAAATATAATTTTCTTGGCAAAGAAGCCTGCTTATCATTCAAAGACAAAGCACATTGATGTTCAATATCACTATGTGAGGGATGTGCTAGAAGACAAAAAGGTATTGTTGGTCAAGGTGGACACTTTGAAGAATACTTCAGATGCATTGAAAAAACCTGTGAGCTCTGAAAAGTTGTCTTGGTGTAGAGAAACAATGGGCATTCTAGGGTTGGATCAATGACTAAGCTCTCATGTGGCCCCTCTGTGGAAAGAAAACAACAATGGGGAGAATGTTGGTTTGTGTTATATTCTTTCCACCAGTAGCCCCAATAGTTAAACTGAGGGGTTAGAGAGGGGGCAGAGCTCCCACTTCATTTTGCTGGGTGCAATAGGGGGGTCACAGGGTGGGTAGTAACCCCCTTGTACGGGATTCGGGGCAGCGCCCTGGGAAATTTTTTTTTGGACCTTATATTAGGTGGGAGGACCTACAAATGGTTTTGTGCATGGATTTCACACATGGTTTTGGGCACGATGGTTTTCGGTCCATGGTATTTTGTAGTATGATTATGTTCTAATATAGGGTTAGTGGATTGGGGTTTATGGATGCTTTTGCATGTATATATATATATGTATTGTAACATTGAAAGGAACACAATGAAAAATAAATCTGGTAGTCCCAGTTTTGGGATCCAGGGGAAAATCTCTGTGTATATTTCTTTTATGTGTTATGCTCTTGCCATTGTTTATTTTCTGTTTTTTTAATTTGTATGCAGTTAATTTCTGTACGGGGTTAAAACCGACATCCCCTTCACTAGTAATAGGGTCATCTACCCTTTCAGTAGGGAATAATAGTAATTCTAGATATAGCTGCCTCTGCTTTTGATTTAAATATTTCAAGAGTCGACTGCAATTATTTAGGGTATAGTCTCTTTGGAGAACTGAAGGAGATCTGATGGTTGGTTCATACTTCAAATGATAACCCTCATCCAGTATAAATTTTCTTTCAATATACATTGAATTTCTGCAGTGTTTGAAGAAATGGTGTAATTTATAAACAACCAGGTTAGGGTTACAAACACCACACCATTCTTTGCTAAAAACACTAAGGCACCCTTCATAAAATAATGTTGTTTGCTTCCTTGCAGACTAGTAAAGGCTTCATTGGACAATGTTGTTGTTGCTAATTTCTTCTTCTCAAGTTTGGAGACATGCTTGACCAAACTCTTATTTAGACCTTCCTCATTATTTACACTATGGAAGTTTTGCTTTATTTACAAATTCTGCTTTAGCTTAATGACATCAAAGCCATTCTTGACCACGGGAATCTCTTGTTTGAGCTTTGAGCCAATAGCATTTACAGGATTCACATTAGTTTCCATATTCTATTTCTTGGGAAATCCCGATTTTGGTTGATGGAGTTTTGTACATTTTTCTTTTGTGGGAGTTAATTGTTCTCTTTCTCGCACATGGGTCTTTTTAACTAGGATTTCACCCAAAACTTCTACATTTTGTTGTTCTGTTTCTACTACTTTGGCTGGTTTTTCTAACACTTTGATTGTTAACTTTTTATGCTTTACTATTTCCCTTCCAAGCTCATGATTTGTTTCAACATAAATAGTCTTTGTTGAATTTTCAAACAAACTTTCACCATCTTTAAAAGAGTTCACATATTCTATGGGTAAAGGCATTTAAGCCATTTTATTGCAAAAATGAAAATCCTTGTATGGGCTACAAGAACCTTACTCACCCAAATAATGACATCCATGGTACTTATGGCCACTTGTCTGCGTCTTGTATAGCCATGACCATGCCTTTTCCTTTGCTTCAATTGTGGCATTTTGTTGAATTCTTCTAATCTTCGGATCCTTTTTGCTTGCTACTCTTCTAGCCTCTTCCAAGACACTTCTTATTGTTCCCAAAACTCTATATAATTTTCCCAAAAACCTTCTTGCAGTAGTTGGTGGGCCCCAGTGTTGTAGCAATAATGCTACAACTCCCAGAACTCCCTTCTTTATTTTTATCAACCCGGTAGTTCGTAACAAACTTGGAAGCGACGGTGCTGTATGCACAAGTACTAGCTCTTGCCGCAGCTGTCACTTGGTCAGCTGGCACAAGTCCGCTAGGGGCTCAAGCCAACTTCTATGAGCTCTTAGAAGAATCTTTTTAACTGATGGATGAAAGCTAACTCAAAGGAAGCTAATCTACTTGCGGAAAGAAACTGAAAGCCAAAAATAAATACAAACCCTAGCAAACCCTAGTAAACCCTAATTCTACCAACTAGTCCTACTGATGCAAAAATGAGAATGCAAACTACAAGAAGAGATGCCATTACTTCTAGGAAGGTAAAATGCATGTGTCTAAGTTATCACTATCTGAAGAAAACATCTTTTTGTATTTTTGATTAAGTTATAAGAATTGTCATGCATGTTCTTTTAACTAGTTTTCCACTGTGCAGGGATGGATCAAGGGATGAAATGCTTTGGGAAAGGTTGGGATGGTACAGAGAGGGTCTAAGGGATACCTGACATTCTCTCTAAGAGTTTCACAAAGTTTGGATGACATGCAACCGTGTTTATGAACTTCTACAGGAAGTGTGCAGGGGTTTCTACAGGAAGTTCTGTAAGTCTTCTACAGGATGTTTCGAAATGGGATTTTGGAGCATTGATGGAGGGAAAAAGATGGAGGAATGAGTATGGAGGTGAAATAGGGATGTGAAGAGGTCTAAGGCTCGGTGGATGAGGCTAAGGAGCGATTGGATTTGTGCAAGGGAGAGTGAAGCAATGTTGCACAAAAATTAGGGTTTTGGGAGCGAATGACAAACGTGAAGCAAGGGTTCTAAGTAGAGGGTGGAGCAGGTAGGTTGGATGGAGTATGTGCAGGTAAGGAAGGGTAATAGGTACTCTGCAAGTGGTTTTCTAAACTGAACAAACAAAGACTTATGAATTCAAAGACCTAGTTACGTTGACCTAATTTGCTAGCTGTTAGTAAAGAGAATGAACAAAAGTGTGACCTGCAATGAAACCCATGTATTTTAACTCATGCAAATAGGCAAATGAAAGTTTGAACTTGTAACCAACTTCTACACATGAAAATAAAACACTAGTGATTGCATGGCAAAGCAAAATCAGTGTTTTTGTGGGCAGCAAAGTCATCTTAGTCACAGCTCCTGATCCCACTAAGGGAGAGGTGAAACCACAGATGTTTGATGGCCCTTTTCTTGAAGCTTTTTCTGTTAACAACCTGTCAACTAAATCTGAGCATGAAAAGCTATTTTACACATAAAAAAAACAAACTAAATAACACAACAAGAGTTAGATACAAATAGCAGATTTTATTCTAAGAATGCAGCAAGAACACATAAAGATAACCAAGGGAGGTACTGGGCGCTTGAGATGGGCCCAACCCCAAGAGCTACAGCCTCCCAAGAGAGATTTAGAGCTGGTGCAAAGCTGGATTCATCTTTATTAACCAAGAATGAAGAGTTATATCAAAACTGTCCACAAGAAGAACTTGAACATGAGCTGAAAGCAAAGCTAATCTATTGCATAAAAATCGAATTACAAACTAGCTAACTAATGGCTAGAACAAAATGACTAACTGGCTAACCAAATTGACTAACTGGATACAAAAGGACTAACCACTAGCTACAAAAATGACTAACAACTAGCTAACCAAAATGAGGCCCTAAGCCTTCTTATTTATACAATTTGAGGACCCAATAGTCCTCCTAAAAGTTAGGGACTTGGCTGCCCAAGACTTGTAGTTAACAGCAGTCCTACTTGACTTGCTTGGCTTCCCTTGAGTTGATTGATTCGGTGGCCCTTGAACTCCGAGCTGATGGTGGAGAATTCGAGGTAAGGGCCCATAAATGAGGGGGACACCTTCCTACAAATCCTCTAGCTTGTTCTCCCACGAATTTGGCTGCCAAGTGCTCATTAAGTCCTTCAATTTTGTCTCCAAGTTGACCAAAAAGGCTACACAAAGCACCCATTAGACTTGTTGGCATAATGACTAACCAAATTCACTCTATTAACATAAAAATAATAAAAAACATGCAATAAATAAATGAGAATGGTGGACTAAGCCAAATTAGGAAGTTGAATGAGCCCAAATAATTGTCCATTTTTGGGGCTCATCATCACCCCCCTACTGATAGTGTTGCTCATCCTCTGAGCAACCAAATCTCTCCCCTCGTCTTTGATGGCCCTGGTGGCTTCCTTGGCTAACATCTCGGCTAACTTCTCCTTTGGCTTCCCTCTTTTCAAACTTCTTGTAGAAACTGTTCGTTGGCTTCCTGTAGAAACAGTCCTCTGTCTTCCTGTAGAACAGTCTGCTAACTTCCTGTAGAACCAATTTCACTGATTTTACTTGCTTGGCTGGGGGTGCCTTCTCCTTGACCTGTGTTGTGGTTTCCTTGGGTGTGTCCCTACTTGTTTGGCCTTTTTCAATATTTTCTGCTCTCTTCTGCAATCCTTTTCCAAGGTGTTGGTGCCATTGTTCCTCCCACAGTTTTAGGCTTAGCAATTTGGCCCATTTCTCCTTTTCCTCTCTGTTTCTTCCTTCTTTTTCTTTCTTGCTTGTTGTCTTGCTTTCCTTGTGGCTTCTTTGTCATGCCAAGCTTCTGAAGTGATGTCCTCTTTTCTGTCATGAAACCATGCTTCTTTGCTTCTTCCCACTGCATGTTCCTTTTCCTAGTGAATTCTCAGCCTTGGTATGATTGTGCAAGCATATTCAATCTGATGGCGGAAATGGTGGTGAAAGGATATGAAACTAGTGGAGGATGGAAGAAAAGAGTGGTTGCACGCCTCCTCAACAGCCTTCAAGCTTCCAATCCCTCTCCATAATTGATTCTGGCCTGCCCAAAGGCTTCTACAGGATGTTTCTGTTGAAAATACAGAACTTCCTGTAGAAAGTCCTGTAGCTTCCTGTAGAAGTGTCTCAGCTTCCTGTAGAACTGTCTTTGAGTCCATCATCTTGATTTGCTCTCTTTAGGTGAAGGCTTTTAGCTTCCTCATTCATAGATGATGGATCTCTTTGAAGGAGACTCTTTCTTTTGTTTAGCTTGTGTGTCCTCAATGACAATTTGCTTCTTTGACTGTGGTTTGGGGTTTGCCAATTCTTATCTGCATGCCCTTTCTTGCCTTAAAAAATAGTGGAAGCTCCCTCTATTACTTCTCCTTCGGCTTGGGAGAGGTACTTAGGGCGGCCAGCACAGCTGCTGCCTCCCTAGCTAGGATGTCCGCCTTCTTCTCCTTGGGTTTCGCCTTTTTAAGGCTTCCTATAGAAGACCCTATTTTAGCCAATTTCAGGATTCCTGTAGAGGCCCCTGTTTTGGTAGTTTTTGGGCTTCCTATAGAAGCCCCTTTTTCAATGATTTTCGGGCTTCCTGTAGAAGACCCTTTTACTGTTTTCGGGCTTCCTGTAGAAGCCTGTTTCTGCTTTCCTGTAGACACGGGTGTCACCACCTTTGCTTGCTCTGCTGCATGGGTTTTGCTTTTTGGTTTGGTTGCAGGTGCTGATGAGGTACTTGGGCTGATGTGGACCACCTCAGCTTTGTCCGTTCTGCTCTTCAGCCTCTTTTCTCTTGCTGACAAGATGGGTGTGTCACCTTCTTCTTTGTCATCCTTTTTCTCATGCTTCCTCTTTTGCTCTTTCTTCTGCACTGTGGTTGGGGTCTTCTGGCCTGTTTCTTTCTTTCCCTCTGCCACTGCTTGTTTTTCCTCACTGCTGGAGGAAGTGTAAGTTCACATGACAACCATGGATAATGCAGAATCATGAATCCCCCTGGCATGGTAAGAGTGCTCCCTTTTTCTTATTCTTTTTTCAGAAACAGAAGTGTTGTTTATAGTTTCCCCCTGGACTCAAGGAAGAATTCCTCAGCTGTTTGATATCAATGAACAACAATTCCCTCGTTTCAAGACTTTTGCTGCCCAAATACTCGACTGTCAGAAGGGAATTAGGCTCCCACAGACAAAGTGTAGAGCTTAATTTTCATCCCCAGCATGCATACAACCACATAAATTTCACATCCTTCATGCACATGTTAGTCCTCACAGTGCTTTAACTTTTGTACAAGAGAAATTTGTTAATAGGACCTGTGGAGGGGAATGTGATACATAACCAACTGAAAACTTTCGTGTATCACACAGGAAAACTACCATTCTTGACCCACAGACAGATTTCTTTCATACTTTCTTATTCAAAAATAGTTTTAATTCACCACCTTTCAGATGTATCATGCATGGAGGAGTGTTTTTTCAAGCCTACCACTTTCGGGATTCCCAATTTGTCGAAGAAAAATCCAAGCTTTTCTGCTTTAGAAGGCTCTGCTGTGCTTTCCTGTAGAACGTCTTCCTATAGAAACGCCTATAGAGTGCGACAGGCGGGAATTGTTTAAGGAACTGTAGAGATCTCAAGGAAAAAAGGCAGAGATCTTGTAGAGCACCATCGGTTAACTGATCTGGAAATGGTTTCAGTTGACTGCAGTTGAATGGTGAGAGTTTCAGCTGAGCACTTTAGATTTCTGCGTGATTTTTGGAGTGAGGTGGCACATACGTGTGCTGGCTTATGTGACTGTTTTGCAATCATGAACTGCAGTGGTCACTATTTTTTCTTTGCTTGAAATCTCATCGATTCAGTTGCACTGGATTTGGACTGCCCATACTGTCCGTTTTTTGACTTTCACGTGCATGGCTGACCCATGCATGCTGCGTGACTTGCTAGAGAACTGGACATCAAGTGAACCTTCCTAAATTCGTGGCTTAATTCCATCACTCCATTCGTTCATGCAGTTCTTGAATTAGATTCATGCAATAGAGGAATAGGTTTTGTCACTTACCTGAAGCCAAACGGCTGCTTGTGAAGCTTCTTGCTGCTGCATGCTCTGATTCTGCTGCTGCATGCTTGGATCCTTTGATTGCATGAGGCTTGACTAATGATTTTTGATTGCTTTTCCTTGTGCAGGTGTCCTCTGGCCGGATCTAAGCTGCATGCAATCATTTCCACGTTCAACTCTGCCCGTTCACGCTGCTACTGTTGCCTGGTCACAAAACCAAAACTTCTTTTTGCCATTTCTCCCTAACGGCAAAGCGGATCGATCTGAAACTTGCTGAGCATGTTTCTATCATCATTATGCATCTCCCATAGCAAACTCGTGATCAATGGATGCACGGATTTCGAGAAAATTGGAAAATGGCTGAATATTTCAGAGCTCGATTTCTCGGAAACCGTGCATCAGAATCAGCTGAAACTGCTTGGGTAGGTTACCATCACTCACATGCATATCCCCATGAAACAGGTTTTGAAACGGATGCACGGTTATGGAGAAAATGCAAAAATGGCTGATGGTGATGGAGGCTAATTTCTTGGAAACCGTGCACCGGAATTGGCTGAAACTGCTCAAGCATGTTGCCATCACCCTTGTACAATTCCCCATAAAACGGTTTGTCAAATGGATGCATGGTTTTCAAGTTATGGCAAAAACAAATTTTGTTCTATGGATTTTTTCTTCAAGGCATTTTGCAAGTGTTTGCATGGAAGGGAAAACTGAGCTTGGGCTGTGATGCAGGTACGGAGATGATGGAGGAGGAGTTGGGAGATGGCATTATGACTGCTGAACCCTTGAGGAAGCTACCATGTTCGCCAAACCACTCTTTGAAATCCATGTCTAGTTTCCCACAATTTCTACAGGAAGTTCCTGTAGAAGCACAATGAGAAGCACAAGGAGGTGGAAAAAATGATGGATAAAGGAAAGGGATGGACACACAAGTGCTTGTAGGCCTAATCAATAGATTCCCACCATTAGATTCACTTTTGAAATTGGATTTGGCTCGTCCAAAGGTTCTACAGGATGTTTCCTATAGAAATACAGAGCTTCCTGTAGAAGGCACAAGAAAGATTCCTTTAACCTTGATTTGAGTGCTCCTCCTGTCATGAAACGTCTTGCTTGCAACCTACAATGTCATTGCTGCAACATGAAATTATTCAATGGAGATTAGCTTTATTTTTCTTTTCCTTTTTCTCTTTTTTTTTTTTTGAAAAACAACTAGGGCGCCTCATGGAGGTTTTCACCCTAATTGCCTGCCTTGGGCGCCTCCAAGGGAGGTTTTCACCCAAAGATCTTATTCTCTTTTCTCTTTTTTTCCCAACCCATTGACTGCCTCATGGAGGTTTTCAATCAATGAGCCAATCTAAGGCGCCTCCGAGGAGGTTTTCACCTTAGATTTCTATTTTCCTCTTTTTTTTTTCATTTTTTTCTTTTTCTTTTTTCTCTTTTTTCTTTTTTCTTTTTTTTTCTACCCTACCCTACTTGAAAAACAAAATCATTTTCAAGTATAAGAATGCTTCCAATGGAGCCATGTGCACATCAAGAGTAGAGACAAGATGATGTGAAGGCTCGAAATACATGCTTTGACAATGATCCAGATTTCAGAGACAAAATGTTCTGACTTTGAATGGATCAAACATAGCTGAGGAAGAGAGTACTGCTGCAACTTAATGACTGTTTGGAACCATGTCTCAATATAGCTCTGATATCCTTGGTCCTTTTGCTGATCTGGATCATTCTTCATGTCACCTTCTATCATGACTTTCTCATCTTCCTCCTTTTGCTGATCTTTCTCTTGAATACATAGAAGATTTGATGGTAACCATGAGGAAGCTTTCTCAATCTCTGATTCTGATCTCTTCTCTCATCAAGTGCAACCCATGGTTCTTTGATCTCCTCTTTTGAATCTTCTTTTGTTGGATGTGATCCTTCAATGCTTTCAAGATGATCTCTTTTTTGCAATGCTTTTCCTGAGCTATGGTGAAGATCATTTAGCTCAAGAGGAGTCATTTGGATATGTTGTGCCTCAACTTTGCAATTGGGTTGAGCTGCTCCATTGTATGGTTTTGGAAATGGTGGTACGGGTACTTGAGTGGAGGTGTATGGTGGTACGGGTAGTTGAGATGGAGATGAATGGCATTGTGGTTGGGTAGGCATTTGGGATTGCCTTGGTGGAGGAGGAGGCGATGGTTGTGGATGAGCAGGTGGTGGAGGAAAAATGAGCGGGATGAGAGTTGTACTGGGGCCTCCACTCCTGATAAGGTGCATTCCATTGAGGCTGTGGCTGAGCATAAGAGTGAAATGAATGAGCAACTGGTTGGGCATAATATGGATCTGTGAAGGAACAAGGAGAATATGACCAAGGAGGAGGTGTAGACCAGGAAGGATGAGTAGGGGGATCCCAAGAAGGCATGAAAGTGGCTTGATAAGGGTCATAATAGGTCTCGGGTATCCCTTGCAGTTCCTGCTGGTAAGATCTAGGTCCATGTGGCCTCCTTTGGTTCATATAATAGAGTGATTCAGTGGCTCCCTTGGCTCTTTGATATGCAGCTTTGATTCTGGGCAAGGAAGGGTACTGATCTGTAGGATGGTATTCTTCACATACAAAACACACTTCTAGGGAGTGCATTGGACATTCGTTCCTAGGATGCTTTTTAAGGCACCTAGGACAAAAAATGACCAAAGCCCTCTTGGCTTCTTCTTGCTTCTTTTGGATCCGCAAGGTATCCAGTTGCATGGCAAGAAACTGCCTCATGTCACTCTTGAAATCTTTGATCTGATTTGCAAATTCATCTTTGGATAAGGGACTGCTCCCAACATTTCTACTTGTAGCCATTTGCTCCAAAGGAATGTTTTCTTCTTCTTCTCCCCTAGAGGTTCTTTAAATATGCCTTGATGTCCACCCAGGGGTTCTTCTTCATCACAGCCATCGAAGAAGAGAACGTTGGCTGTGTGAAGCAGTGGGGGGTGTTGCAATCATTTTTCTAACTTATCTCTACTCCTACAAGGCATGAAATGAAATCTTTTTGGTTGATTTTTTTCTTTTTTCTACTTCTACTTACAAAACTGAAATAAATTGAACTGCAACTAACTATCTTGTTGAAATGAAAATGCAGAATTGAATTGAAAGCAGGAAAGAACTAATCTACTTTGCTCAAATGAAATTGCAGGAACGGAAATGCTAGTCTACGCTTGCAGAATTGAAATGCTAATCTACGCTTGTAGAAATTAAATTGCGGAATTGAAATGCTAATCTATGAAAGCAAGAAATGCTAATCTACTTTTGCATAAATGAAATTCCATAATGGAAATGAAATAAACTACTTAGTAGAAGGTTGTAGTAGAAAATAGAAGAAAAGCGACAATCACCAATACTCTGACGCTTCCCCGGCAACGGCGCCAAAAATATGGTGGGCCCCAGTATTGTAGCAATAATGCTACAACTCCCGGAACTCCCTTCTTTATTTTTATCAACCCGGTAGTTCGTAACAAACTTGGAAGCGACGGTGCTGTATGCACAAGTACTAGCTCTTGCCGCAGCTGTCACTTGGTCAGCTGGCACAAGTCCGCTAGGGGCTCAAGCCAACTTCTATGAGCTCTTAGAAGAAGCTTTTTAACTGATGGATGAAAGCTAACTCAAAGGAAGCTAATCTACTTGCGGAAAGAAACTGAAAGCCAAAAAGAAATACAAACCCTAGCAAACCCTAATTCTACCAACTAGTCCTACTGATGCAAAAATGAGAATGCAAACTACAAGAAGAGATGCCATTACTTCTAGGAAGGTAAAATGCATGTGTCTAAGTTATCACTATCTAAAGAAAACATCTTTTTGTATTTTTGATTAAGTTATAAGAATTGTCATGCATGTGCTTTTAACTAGTTTTCCACTGTGCAGGGATGGATCAAGGGATGAAATGCTTTGGGAAAGGTTGGGATGGTACAGAGAGGGCCTAAGGGATACCTGACATTCTCTCTAAGAGTTTCACAAAGTTTGGATGACATGCAACCGTGTTTATGAACTTCTACAGGAAGTCTGCAGGGGTTTCTACAGGAAGTTCTGTAAGTCTTCTACAGGATGTTTCGAAATGGGATTTTGGAGCATGGATGGAGGGAAAAAGATGGAGGAATGAGTATGGAGGTGAAATAGGGATGTGAAGAGGTCTAAGGCTCGGTGGATGAGGCTAAGGAGCGATTGGATTTGTTCAAGGGAGAGTGAAGCAATGTTGCACAAAAATTAGGGTTTTGGGAGCGAATGGCAAACGTGAAGCAAGGGTTCTAAGTAGAGGGTGGAGCAGGTAGGTTGGATGGAGTATGTGCAGGTAAGGAAGGGTAATAGGTACTCTGCAAGTGGTTTTCCAAACTGAACAAACAAAGACTTATGAATTCAAAGACCTAGTTACGTTGACCTAATTTGCTAGCTGTTAGTAAAGAGAATGAACAGAAGTGTGACCTGCAATGAAACCCATGTATTTTAACTCATGCAAATAGGCAAATGAAAGTTTGAACTTGTAACCAACTTCTACACATGAAAATCAAACACTAGTGATTGCATGGCAAAGCAAAATCAGTGTTTTTGTGGGCAGCAAAGTCATCTTAGTCACAACTCCTGATCCCACTAAGGGAGAGGTGAAACCACAGATGTTTGATGGCCCTTTTCTTGAAGCTTTTTCTGTTAACAACCTGTCAACTAAATCTGAGCATGAAAAGCTATTTTACACATAAAAAAAACAAACTAAATAACACAACAAGAGTTAGATCCAAATAGCAGATTTTATTCTAAGAATGCAGCAAGAACACATAAAGATAACCAAGGGAGGTACTGGGCGCTTGAGATGGGCCCAACCCCAAGAGCTACAGCCTCCCAAGAGAGATTTAGAGCTGGTGCAAAGTTGGATTCATCTTTATTAACCAAGAATGAAGAGTTACATCAAAATTGTCCACAAGAAGAACTTGAACATGAGCTGAAAGCAAAGCTAATCTATTGCATAAAAATCGAACTACAAACTAGCTAACTAATGGCTAAAACAAAATGACTAACTGGCTAACAAAATTGACTAACTGGCTACAAAAGGACTAACCACTAGCTACAAAAATGACTACCAAGTAGCTAACCAAAATGAGGCCCTAAGCCTTCTTATTTATACAATTTGAGGACCCAACAGTCCTCCTAAAAGTTAGGGACTTGGCTGCCCAAGACTTGTAATTAACAGCAGTCCTACTTGACTTGCTTGACTGCCCTTGAGCTGATTGATTCGGTGGCCCTTGAACTCCGAGCTGATGGTGGAGAATTCGAGGTAAGGGCCCATAAATGAGGGGGACACCTTCCTACAAATCCTCGAGCTTGTTCTCCCACGAATTTGGCTGCCAAGTGCTCATTAAGTCCTTCAATTTTGTCTCCAAGTTGACCAAAAAGGCTACACAAAGCACCCATTAGACTTGTTGGCATAATGACTAACCAAATTCACTCTATTAACATAAAAATAATCAAAAACATGCAATAAACAAATGAGAATGGTGGACTAAGCCAAATTAGGAAGTTGAATGAGCCCAAATAATTGTCCATTTTTGGGGCTCATCAGTAGTTTCATTTTCACATACCATTTGGGCTGGGAGGACTTTTTCTCTAATAGCAGTGTAACAATCTAGGGCAATTCTTCTAACTTTGTTTTTTTCTAAAAGAACTAGTGCTTCCAACAATCGTGTATATTGTTTTTGGATGACATAAATAAATCATTCAAAATCTATATACATATAAATAAACATTAAAACTTTAATAAGGGAATATTCCATTCAACAGTGTAATTCTAATCATTCTAAAGTACTGATGCAGGTCCAAAATCCATGCGTCCAAATTACTTTGTAAGTTCAACCAAGTTTATTTTTATTCTAGAAATGGTCCCCTATTCAAAATCTGTGTTATATTATATCAATGCCGCAATCCTAAATAACTCTATATATAATAGCCGACTTGCTTCAAGACAAAGTGTAACTGAAATTTCTTTGAGAGAGTTGTCAACTATCCTCGCAGATCTTCTCCAAACATTGGCTCAAGATCATTGTAATACTTCCAGAAGCCTTGGACCGCCACAAAACCCTTCAATAACTTTGATTATTTCAAACGCTTGTCACAAAATGGTATAGGGAGTCTCTCTTATCTTCGATTTCGCCCCAACAGTTGTCATTTTCTCGAGTCTAACGCTTTGGTTGCTGCAAATGAAATCGCGTGATCCATTATTGGAGAAATTCCTAGCCAGAGGAAAGTTGCTTTGTCAACCTAATCCCACACGTTTCCTGAACTTCAGGTCCACACTTCAACACCACGGGAAACTCCACATCAAGATTCAAAATTACCTACATAGTTTCTAATTTTGTGCCATAAATTTGAAATTCACTGTAGAACCTAGTTTCAAGATTAACCTTGGGCATCTCAAGCTTTTATTTGCTCCAGACTCGAAACCCTAGTTAGGCCAAATCATTGGTGAAGATGTCACAAAATGATTCAGTCCTTATTTCTCGATGTTCCCAGGTTGGATGCTAAGCTAACTTGGCTACTTGGAGTTAGAGAATCTTGTCGTGTGCCAAAAAATAAAAGAAAACAGAGAATTAGCTACTTCCAGATAGTGCTCCTATGCCCAGAATAGAAAGAAAAGAAGAATAAAAAATAAGTCAACTAGGGTGGAATCTTTCACCACTGGAATTGACAAGAGAAAAACGAGTCTTAAAACCCTTAGAGCTAATTCTAAAAAAACAGAATGAATTGATCCATAATTATCATCCAAAATGACTTCAATCCTTCTTTATTTATATATTTCTTTAGGGGTTTCATTTTTTTTTTAAAATGATTGAATAAATCTTACTCAACACTCCAATTCTCATGTTTTTGCCCAGCTAACCCAAAACTTGTCCAACGATGGGAATTTTGGGATTTTTTCCCCTTTTTCTTATAGACTATCGCCTACGGGGACAGATATGCTAATAAGTCCCATTGGAAATTAATTGCTCAGGAACATTAAATAACAAATCAAATATCCGAATTTCAAAAATGAGGTGGCTCATAAAACAAATACTTAAAATTTGGGTTTTTTAATTGAACATGAGTATTACCACCACCATCCATTTCAAAAACCACCTTCCTATTAACATCATCTGTCATTAACAATAGATCTGATTGAGGCCTTTCATCCTGGTTAGCAAGATTTAAACTATGACTAGAAGTCAAGTAAATTTGTAGAATCTCATCACAGTGTCGTAATGCAGATGAATTAAAAATACCACCATCAATTGCAGAAATGGGATTTTAAGGAGAGAAAAGGAATTATTTTCTATTAACAAAACTTCTAAGAGATACATCAGCTGCACTAGAACCAAGTGGTTTAACTATTTAGAAAATTTTAACACTGCGATTTTTTTTGGAAAACCTATAGTTTGAGGATGATTGTAATTAATGTAGCCACATATTAATAAAAAAAATACCTGATAGAGGTAGGTGTGCATGTGGGTTGTAATATTTTATTTTTGTTGTTTCAGTTCTCCAAAACCCTTCTTCTTGTAAGTTTCTACTTGTGCTACAATGTTTGTTGTCTTGATTTCTATGGAATTGGTGACTGAGTTTTACTTTATTTGTGTGAGATAAAGCACAATGTTGATAATTACAACATTGAATGCAATTTTTGTTTTTATTACAACCATATAATGCAAATTCCAACAGGATGTAGAAAGGAATGTATATGTAGGAATTTCTACTCATATAATCATTAGATTGAACTGAAGTCCATGCAAGAAAAAGAGAGATCCACCTTGTATGATGTGCAAAGGGACTTATTGAAAATTGGTTATACATTGAGCCTGAGGGTGTTGTGTTGATAACAATTTTGTTGAGATTGTGATGAGGCCAATGACATCATTTCATTTAGTCACCACTTAACTTGTTCCAATGCTTCATGTGCAAGAAGATGGCACAATCTTCTAGGAAGTAAGAGCGATGAGAGATAGAATTATAGTTCCCTGTCAAGGCATTCTGCCCACTTTGAGAATTAGAAAAGCACACGTATTTTATGCGTGTTTTCACAAAAAAGGGAGTAATTTAGCACTAAAAATAAAGCGCATTTGGGGTGAGATTACCTGCGCAAGAGAATAATATCATATTCTAGACAGAGGAAGAGAGTCGACTCTACATCATGTCTACTCATTAGATGGAGTTCACCTATTACTACAACAAAGAATGCTTTGATGAGAGTTGCATTTGTACAAACATTTTTTCTTTGTGTTCTTTCACAGGGACTAGTCCAATTACGAAAGCCAAGTAAGAGGGTCTGCATTCATCTCATTCAATAGGTAAGTTATGGTCTTGAATTTTTTTTGTGTAGTTCATGAATTCATTTTTATGACATTTGCAAGCTAGGGATGTCTTGTGAAAACAATTCATATCATTTCAGAAATCATCTTGGCGAAGAAATGTTTTTGGCTTCACAATTCATTATTGTTTATATCTCAGCCATTTCTTGTGTTCCAAAAATGTTTTAGGTTTATATTACAAGTGGGTTGGAAAACTGTGTGCTATTTTTTCTGAGAGAGTGCTCTTATATCTCCAACATTTCCTTCTTCTACAGGTACAAACAATTTTCAAGCTCTATTGGAGAGTTGTAGAATAGAAGTTTCCAAATGGAAAATAGTGTTGCGTTAATTCAAGTTTTACTTGATTATTGTGAAATAATTATCCTTTTTTTGAGCTAAACAAGGTTATCAATTATTTTGGGCCTTTTTCTTTCATCACTCTTCTACATAGGGAGGTTTTGAAGATTTTTTGAAATTATAAACAATGAAATGACACCAAAACATTTCTAACTAAACGTGGATTAGAATTAATCTCTTGTTAGATAAAGGTTTATTTAATATTAATATATTCCTTCTTAAACCTCTTATGCATAGAAACAAATGAGCGATAGGTTGGATGAATACCATCTTCTTATGATTTTATACATTTTATGATATACAAACAATTGTTCTATAGCTGTACCTTACAGTGATTCTCAACTCAAGGGAGAAACCTCCAAAAGTACTTAGTGAAGCTTTTCAGCCTCTTTTAAAGCACATGGTTCATGAAGAATTTGGAAAAATTGTGGTTCCAACTTCAGTTAAGATGTTGAAGCGCAACCCACAAATTGCATTGGAGGTTTTCCATCTCCCAAAATTAACAAAACTTGACTTGAGAAAATATGTTGGTGATATTATACCCATAGTTCTATAACAAACTCGCCACAATAATGAAAGTAGAAGGAAAGAGGATTTTGAGATAATTAAACTCTTAGTTTGTAATCCAGTGATCTAGATGCCATAACAACTATGTTTAATTCCATAAAAGGAGTTATTGGGGGTTAGTCATTACCTTTCACATTTTACTTGATGTTATGGGTATTGGTTTTAGGTATTGTTACCATGGTGTTTTAAATTTTTTATTGGTACATTATGTATCTTGTAGGACTTTTGGTTCTATTCTTTAGGTATTCTCTGTACTTAGAGATGCATTAATCAAATAGTGTGTTGTGGATGAAACATTATTTTGTGATGTTGTTGATATGAATTCAATATAATATATTCATATGGTCGGAAGGGAAGGTAAATTAACATTTCCTTACCAGAGGGTTGGAATGTTTAATGCAATTCAAGCATTATCTACTACCCCTGTTGACGAAGCCTTGAATACTTTGGCAACCCCTATAAAAAGTTATCTGATATATGTTTACAAATAAGATGTTATCTTTCCGATGAACCACACTTATTTTGTTTGTTTGTTTGTTTTGATAAATGAATGATATCATTATTTTCATTCTCTTTTTCTTAACTTTTTTGAAAAAAAAATACAGGGAATGAGGAGGCACACATTGAAATATTTCTGTCTTTGGGTTCTATTGATGGTGATGGACCCACCAAAATTTAGGGGATCACCCTAGATTGAAGTCCCAACTAGAACTCACACCGTTTGGTGTGGGAGTCCCATCTAGTATGATGGCTTAGTTACCATTGTCTTAAGGTTTTTCCTCAACTCTTCCTTGTCAGCATAGGAGAGTGGTTTGCTTTGTCTTCGAGAAGTGATGTTCGTGTCGTTGATGATTTCTAGTGTTACTTGTTGCAATGGTTATTTCACTGTAGAGGGGAAGGGTGAGAGTGAGTCCCAAGTCAGTTGGGAGGAAGCTACAACTCTGCGAGGAACACACAACACATTAGGACGTGCACAACTTCTAGAGGATTTGTCCACACGGATGCGATAGTCACAACACATAAGGGAAGATAAAACATACAACGATAAGAAAATGAGTCTGTATGAGTGCAACGATTATTACAACAATTTTTATGTGAAAGATTTGTCTAGTGGCTGAGGAGGTAGCCACCACGGGCAAGAAAACTTTAAGATCATAGACAACACATTTTCATTAACAAATTATGTATTACATTAAGTGAAATAAGTTCAAGTGTTCAATAGAGGTTAAAGCAACATGCATTAAAAGTGTTCAATATTAGTCTTACAACAATTACAATACATGTGTGAAAATGTGTTGGCCTATTAGCAGGCTTCTGAATTAAGCGAAAGTTCCAAGTCACATCATTACACCATACATCACTAACCCCGTGAGTGAGGCATTGGAGGCACTAATTACTCCTTGTTGGATCTAAAATGCGGATGCAAATTAGAGTTTCATTTACTATCAATCCGGGTAAGTAAACTTCAAGGATCATCCAATATATATGGACTTAGAGACAAACTAAACTAAGCTAGGTGAAGAAATGCCAAAGCTCCCTTACAGGAGGTTTTTCATTGGGATCTCCAACACCTATTTAGTCATTTAACAAAATGAAATATAAAACTTAAAAGACATTATGACAAGTGTAAGAAATATTGAAGTTCCCTTACAGGAGACTATTCATTAATATTTCTAACCATCTTAATCAATAAACTAAGAAATGAAGGCATTTAAACATAATTCAAATTGATTACAGTAAATATT
This sequence comes from Pinus tabuliformis, assembly GCA_031772625.1. Classification (NCBI taxonomy): domain Eukaryota; kingdom Viridiplantae; phylum Streptophyta; class Pinopsida; order Pinales; family Pinaceae; genus Pinus; species Pinus tabuliformis. The sequence goes on from CM062815.1 coordinate 385,310,983, forward strand.
AAAGCTCTCTTACAAGAGAATATTCAATTATATTTCGAGCATCAAGATCTTTAAACTAATGAAATTAAAAACATAAATGAAAGCTTACTATAGCAAAACAAGTATGCAAGTGAGGCGATGGGGCCCTCCATAGCTCCACAAGCACACCTAGAAAGAAGTCAAATGTAGAAGAAAATCCAATCCACTTTATTTATCCTCAATTGCAAATTGCAATTACAAGCTCCAAGTTCTACATTACAAAAGGTTCTAAATCTCCCTTACAATGATCCTAAATCTAAAATTATAAATGAAGGACTAAGTTTATAAATTGTAAAAATTAAGATTACAAATGAAGGAGATAACACTCCTATTTATACAACAATATGGGATAACAAACTCATAATGATTATCCATTATTTCCTCTTCAAATCCACCTATCTTTCAACCAATGGTGACACATAACCCTATCCTCTGTGATCTTCTCCATGAGGTCCATGATCTTATCCATGAGGTCCATGATCTCCTCAAATTCGAATTTGAACATAGAGTGCCACATAAGGGTGCCTTAAAGCTTCCTTTGTACCTACACATGTCAAAAAACTCATTCTAATTGTTAGGTATAAGTATATGGATGTTATTTTCTAAAGTTTTACCACAAATTCACTTAAAAATACTAAGAATTAATAATGTTTTGGAAAACACAATGATAACCCATTTAATGATGAAAGTGAAGCTAATGTGATGACATAGTGGTGGAATAGAGGTGAGAAAATGTGTGAATGTAGAGAAAATGGATGTTGAATGGAGTGAAAGTGGATGTATTTTAAGGATAATTCTTAGGCCCAAAATACACTGAAATTGAAGGTATTGCATGTCCTCATGCAATCTATTACATTACTATTGATACTTGAGCTTTGGCTTAAACTTTGCATGATATCATTTACGTAACTTTTGCAAAGTGTTTTTGATGAATTGAAGCTTCGTTGGTTATTGTGTGTCAACCATATTTTGTTTGTTGCATTCAATTTTAATGCGTGATCTCTGCATCATGATAATTTGATTTGTATTGCAAAGTATTTTGTTGGAATGCATCATGTTTTGTTCTTGTGTAACAACCATGATTGTGTTGCATCCAATTAGCTTTTAAGTACTTTTTACAAAGCCATTTATATTCTCATGTAATAGTGAATATATTTTGACGGTATGTGGATTTTAGAATTTGATATATGAATGTGAAAAAGTATGAATGTAAATGTATCTCCCCCCCAAAAAAAAAAACTGATGGGTTTGGAAATTTTGTGAAATGAGAAAAGGAAATTTTTTCCAAAAGGTATCATTCTAACTTTCAAGGAATTAAATGGTTAAAAGTTAGAAAATATCATACCTCAACCTACCCTTTAAAAAATGGGTGAGATTTGTGCATGTGTGGCTGAAAAATTCTGACCATAGTCTTATTTACTTGGTTATGAAAATTGTGGATGAAGTTGAAAAAGTGAATCTTTTATTGTTGTTGCATCTGCTGCTAAATCTGTTGCTGGATCTTCTGTTGAATGTTTAGAATCTGCTGTTGAATGTGGCTAGAAATGTATAAGTCTTGGAAGGTATACAAAATTTAGAATTTACACTTCCCCCCCAACCTTATTTATTGACTTGTCCTGAAGTCATTTAAATCAAAAACTAAAAAGTAATGAATGTAATTCTTCTTCATTTGCTACAAAATGATTGGTCTTCAAGTATTCAATGGAACCAGCTCATTGGCACATTTCTTGTCATGTGAATAAATGTTTCAGCATCGAACATAAAAAGAAGTTGTTAACTTGGTGGCCATTGATAGATGCCACTAGTCAACATGAGATCTCCCATCTTTGATGTGGATGAGAGTCAAGATGCCCCCAACACATCTTTCTAAGTATGAATGAATTTGTTGTTGTCGAATACTTAGAAGATCCAATGAACAAGGGAGATTTATGTATTCCCTTTCTTTATCGGCATGATAGCTTTCCCTTACGGCATGCAAGCTTCAAGATGTTTTTAGAAAAATATTTAGACTCAAAGGCTATGGACTCATTGGTGTATGGAAGCAAGGTTTTATTTGCAAGTGTAGGAAAAAGGAAACTCACAATGAATATATAAAGTGGAACAAAAATCTTGTAAATGAGCTTCATTTGTTTTATTGGTGGGTTAGGATTGAAGAAAATGTAATGAATTGTATGTGGGTAATGGGAATTGGATAATGACTCTTGCTCAGGAAAAGTGAATTATGGCATGCAAAATCTTAAAAATAATAAATCTGCTCATTAATTCTGGAATTTCTGCTAAAATAGTTGAGTTTGACTAGCGTTGACTAGCCACCTGTAGACTTCGAATTCAAAAGTGGATAGGTGTTTCACCATCCTTGGACATTTAGGAACAAACCCTAGGTCTTCGAATTTGCTAATCTGTCATGCAACATGTCAAGCCATTAAGCTATTACAAGAAGTTACAAGAACTTGTAATTTTCTGGAAATTTCGTTTATGTTCATGGACTTGTTCTTTAGAATTTCTCATAAAATTAGTGTTTTGAAGACCATGTGTGCACTCAATTGGTTACTTAATGATTAGTTGATCATTTGAAATTTGCAAACAAAAACTTGGCATAAAGAACAGAGGTATGCTAAAAAAGAAATGGCCTATTCCATATTGATTATTACACAAAAATTAATTCCAAATGAAACAGATTAAGGATAATCAAAAGTGTAATTTTAGTCCAATTTATGATGTCGATAATAATCCATTTGTTTTAAAATAACCATGAAAATTAAGTCAACTCCATATTGGTCAAATGACTCATGTAATGTGCTTGGTAAAAATTTTGGCCTTGTAAAGTTTTGTTGTGTCCTGCAAATTAGTACGTAAAAAAAAAAAACAAAAACAAAAAAAACTTTCAACAACAAGAAGCTATAATTTTAATGCCAAAACAAGATAATCCTCCAAATGTTCGATAAATCAATTTGCCAAATTCGCTTCCATGTGTTCCACAATTTTTATAAGAAAAATAGTTTCTTGTTATAACCATGAATCTGTAAAAGAAAGTGTCTTTTCGAGATTTGTTTTCCTCTATGTAATTCCTATCGATTACAGGAATTCTCCATGGAGATAGAATCAAAATGCATAGTTCATTTCTATTGTCCATAATGACCATCGTGCTATTAGTTTGAAGGCGGTTAAACATGCCATTGGATGCCATCGGGGATAGTGCTCAACCAGGGCATATGTGATAGACCGAATATACCATACAAAACTCAAACTGGCATATTAATATGCCAACCATACCATATCGTCAAATTTCCAAATCATTTACGCCAATTTTGCTAATTTCAGAATTATCGTAAAAAATTCAATATGAAAGAAGATAGAAAGGAAAACCATTCCTTTGGCGTACTTATCTTACATAGGAAGGTTACATGAAAAGCCAAAGCAAATAAATACGTATAGAATTTCACGATCATGCAACCCACGACCAAGGCAGCTTAATGATGCATCTTAGTGATTTTTTTGGCCTTCGTTCCAAGGCCAAGGCCATATTCCCATTCTAGATCCAATAGCTATGTCCCCAGCAGCAGGAGTTTCACCATAAAAGGTGAAGGCAGGGAATTCTGTTGAGTGAAGTGAACCTAGTAGGTGAAAGCTAACATGCAAAACTATTATGTAATAAATATGACATGATTTTTAGATTTTGAAATAATAATTTTGAAAAACATGAATTGCCAATCCTTGCCATGCGATCGTGGAACTAATGAATGAAAAAAAAAGTCTAAATCATGAAACGCGTGAGACTTCTTCTGTTATCTTTCACGGAGAGTGCCATCATCAGGGCATAACAGAGCATCATTCATATTTATGTCGTGAAGCTTTTCCTGGGAGTTGGAAGCTGGTTGAATGAGTAGCGCATGCATCTGCTTCCATTTGGCAATATTGATTACCATTACCCTGGTATTGATGTAGCATGACTGTTTCCTTCCTTCGAATGTTTTTGCCAGATTATTCTCCGATAAGAAGGCACCACTGAAGTATTTTGTGAAATTTGCATGACAATATTCAGGAGCACCGATAGTGCTCAATCCAAGATCAATTTCCCATAGCTTAGCAATATCATCGATAACAATAAGGTTGGAATCAAGATAAATGACTCTCTCCACATAGGGATCCAAGATATCGGCCAGATAAGTCCGGGCATAATTCAACGGCTGCTCCAAAGCCTGCCTGATGGACGTCGATATGAGGCCTTTGACAAGCCCTTCGTCGAAATAATACATCCTAAATTTTAGATAAGGAAAGTTCGTTCTCACAACCGCTTGTACCTCGTGCTTGTTACCTGGAATTAACCTAAAGGAAGGACTCAAATGAGCTACATAAGTAAGAGTATAGCGTGGGGTTCATAAGGAGACGACCCCCTTTACTTTCTTTACCAGAACTCCTCTCCGTACCACTCGAGATTGAATCTGGCTCCCCATTCCAACTCCTGAGGTTGGGACCTGACCGTTCAGGGAATACAATTGATGTCTACATGCAATCGTTGAGAATCATCAAATCGCTAAAATTGAGCCCCAAAATCTGCATTCAATCATCAAATCACTCAAATCGCTTAAATTATTGTTGTATGTTAGATGGAGAAGCGTATAAAACATAAAAAACCAACCCACAGGGCTATATCGAAACCAAGGGAAGTAGATTGGTGTGATACGATACTACAACCTGAGGCCCTTGCAATGGATTGTGGCAGTGAATAAACACTATCGCTTAAATGACTTGTGGCACCAATTATCACACTCTCATTGCGTCCTCTCTCTTAGTGCATATACAACACGCGCGCGCATAGTGAAAGTATTTGGATTTAGTCTTATAATAGCGTGGAGGAAGGTGAGCTACCTTGGATTATAAATCTCAAAAAAAGGAAATCTAAATAAAAACAGAAACATAAAGGATTGAACTGAGTCAAAGAAAGCAGGCCAGATTTTGTCTCTCGGGCTTTTAGGTTTTCATTTAGTGGCACGGCGAGCACATTGGTCAGGAATAGAATGCTACCCACAAGTGTGATGATGATGTATAACTAGCTGAAAGTATGCTTATGATCGTGACCAAATCAAACGATCAAAGTATGCGTAATGAAAGTATTTCGTGGATGGTGACCAAATGAAACAGTAAATGTGGCTATTGAACCTTCTCAATCCATTAGCAGATTGGTTAACTCTTTGCTTTTTAAAAGTCGATTGAAAGGGTTTCGAATTTAATGGAAATTTCCTACGTTACCTGTTGTTTAGTGGGTTATTTATAGTGACATAAGTACCATCCGTCAATTTACCGTGGTAGTTCTAGAGGCCTAGAATCAGTTTGGATCCTGAAAAGGAATGGTTCTGCATGTGAACTCAATGTAGTTGAAGATCCCCAATCAAGACTGAATGTGGTAGACCTACAGTTTGTTTTCTGCATTGAGCGCTTGTTGCTTCAATAACACGTGCCCTTCTAGTCTGATAAATCTGGTAACAGAAGAGCCTTCAATGATGAACTGAATCCTCATATAATTGTGATCTGTGCAGAAAAATCTTACAAAATCCTTTGATCAACATATTACATCGGAATGGAATGGGCTCATGTATGCGTATGCAACTGTTCTTTATAGGGGATCAATTAAATCCATTTATAGCATACTTGGTGGTACGATCAGGCATGCTACAACCTACAACTATCCTGTTCTTTTTCAATTGACTATTAAAAGGCTAACCAAATTTCTTCCTTAAAGACTGACATTGAATTGTTTATATGCAGATTTGGCTTATTTGGATAAATGGTCCTAGCACATATGCAGAGAAGGAACAAATAAACATATGCAAAGAAGTTTTACACAATTATCAAATCACTAAACTACAGATTTAATTTTTAAATTTGAAATCGAAAATAAACGAATTTAAAAAAAAATGATTTCGATTTCTTGTAGTGTTGTAGTTTTAATGATTTGTGCAATTTCCGAGCAAGAGATTTTTATATTATTTTTGAAAATAAATCAATAGATTTTCTGATCTTCCTGATCACTCGAAGAGAGCATACTAACCCATTGATTTGTTTTTATTTTATTTTTGCAGGTTAGCGTGGATGGAGTAGCTTATTCATGAAAAATGATGAGGATTTTTTTTATTATTTTTATTTTTTAAAAGAAAATTCTACGAGATCTCATTTTATTTTCTAATCTATTCTACCTTAACTTGAAATATTTTTTACCCGGATGCGGGTGACAATTGGACTCATTTGGGAACTTGCGATGGGGGGCAGCTGTTGTCCTAAGGCGGTTTGTCAGGACGGTATAATAAATCGTCCCTGCCAAGCATTAACGCAGGTAAGTCTTGAAACGATAGCTCTGCAGAAGGGGGATGGCCTCAAGCGAGGCAAATTGAATTCCATGTACGCTAATTCATGGAGTCTTGGCTCTACTGCATCCAGAATGTTCAGCACCGCGTCCTATTTATTCAAGCTTATGAACCAGGTAAGTTATGTGAGGTCTTTTGGTATGAGGTTGTCTGAGTATGGTAAGGAGCCGAACGCTGGCGGTGGGGGTAGCTGTAAAGGCCTAACCTCTGCTCAAACCGCGCGTTCTTGGCTCTCGACCGAGGAAGGATTGGTAAGGAATCAAAATTGGGTTATTGCTGCTATTAAGGAGGATCTGGGTGCTAATTTCAAGACTCTGAGTCCTGAATTTCCGCCTTCTACTGTTTGTAAAGTGAGTTATCCCTTGCTCATGGCGCCGAGACAGCGAGGAGTCCCAAGGCGTGGAGGGGTATGGGGAATTCGGCGTCGGCAAGAGGTTCAGGCAAGAGCAATACCGCCGATTGCCATGTTGGAGCCACCGTCTTCTCCTTCAGAGGAGTCGGACCCCTTAGACAGTCAGGTTCATACTTCTCACTGCACTTTTCGATGCCGGAGAAACCAGTCTCGTATCTCTCTGCTGATAACGGTCATTGCGACGGAGGAGGAGGAAGACTCGGACAGTCAGGAAGAGGTTGATAGGGAGCAGGAGCAAATTGATCAAGCTCGGGTACCAGCAGTGGATGAAAATATTGACAATCATACTCCTGATGATGTCAACCTTATGGAGATTGTATCTGGCCTGGGTTCGCCTCAGCATCTAGATCATGTGCCTCAGCAACCTGTTCGCTTCAGTAATCAGCTCACCAACCGTCTGGAGATGAATGAAGAGGCTATCAAGCCAGGAATTGACAACACTGAACAAGGTGAGCCTTCGAAGGTTTAATTTCTGCTTCTTCTGCCGCTTAATGAACCTGTTTTGGAATTCTGAAGGGACACCTTCCGGTATAGAAGGGCCCAACTGTTTGTTTTCTGGTAGTGAGCCCTCTAGAGTTCTCAGTTCATCAAGAACCCTGGAGTTAATGGGCCCTCTACCATCGTTTGGCATAATGCTTTCAGCAGCAGGACACAATCGATATGTAAAATCCTCAAATCATGCTGCTGCTGCTCTTTTGCAAGGATCTCTTTTTGTAAGCCCGAAGGCCACCAGCTATAGCTCTGCTCTTTCTTTCTGTTATTATCTTCATCTTTGTAATTCAGGTTGCCATGAGCACCTACAGTGTTTTTTGACAGAGGGTGACCCCCGGCACCCTCAGAGGCTAGTTCCTCTTTGTACATAGTTTTTCTTTCTCTTAATACAATAGTTTAGCCTTTATCCAGAAAAAAAAAAAAAACTTGAAATATTTTTTTATTTCCTAGGTAAAATAATGCTTCCAGTGAAGCCACCTATGGACTAAGAATTTGAAAATGCTCACATTAAGATTTAAAATTTTTACCTGATTATTTGCAAAGATGTGAGTAACCTGTTTTATCCTTGGAGTTGGCACAAGGTCCTTTTGGAACCAATCTTCAATATTGTTCTTGCTCTCCAATAAGTACCTATTCAACGTTTTCAATTTTCTCATCCGTAGATGGATTAGTAAGAAATGGGGGGTTTAAAAACTGAATTTGAAACTAACTAAGCAAGAAAAAAAAATCGCAAACTTGAACTCCTTTATAAAGATCCTGCTGTCACCAGGTTTCACAAGTTAGTCCATAAAAAGAAATTGCAATAAAAATAACTTCCTAATTCTATCTATAAATGATCCTCCCTGGCAACGACACCAAAATGTTGGGTCTAAAATGCAGATGCAAATTAGAGTTTCATTTACTATCAATCTGAGTAATTAAACTTCAAGGATCATCCAATATATATGATCCATTATTCCCTCTTCAAATCCACGTATCCCTCAACCAATGGTGAAACATAAGCCTATCTTCCATGATCTTCTCCATGAGGTCCATGATCTTATCCATGAGGTCCATGATTTCCTCAAATTCGAATTTAAACATAGAGTGCCACATAAGGGTGCCTTAGACGCTTCCTTTGTACCTACACATGCCAATAAACTCATTATAATTGTTAGGTATAAGTATATGGATGTTATTTTCTAAAGTTTAACCAAAAATTCACTTAAAAATACTAAGAATTAATAATTTTTTGGAAAACACAATGATAACCCATTCAATGATGAAAGTGAAGCTAATGTGATGACATAGTGGTGGAATAGAGGTGAGAAAATGTGTGAATGGAGAGAAAGTGGATGTTGAATGAAGTGAAAGTGGATGTATTTTAAGGATAATTCTTAGGCCCAACACTCCTTAAAGAAAATATTATAGACTGTATTGGCTGTGGGAGGAGCTGAGGTGAAAATTCCCTTGCATGTACAAATGACGGGGTATTATAGCCAAGTGTGAAACTGACCCTTGTGGATGTTCAACTACCCTCATGACTGTTTGACTTGCATGACTTTTCGACTTTACATGACTCTTTGTACAAAAACCAGGTCTATTGGACTTCCACGCTACATTACATTGATTGAAAATATGGCCCATAGTAGAGATGTGGACAACATGACTCATGACACAAATTGACATGATAGTGCTGGTACATTCGTGTTGCTGCTCGAGTGTATATTGAGCTCCAGTGTTGTTGGGTGATGAATGTGTTCATGGTGTGTTACAGCTTCACCTCTGCATGGAAAAGTGCACAGAGTCTTCAATGGTCATTGGTTCACTTGATGCTTCTTTGGCATGTTGCTTCTTGCTTGTATGTTGGAAGGCTTGATAGGATCATCTGTTCGCGGAAGATGCACGTTCATTCATTCATCCATTCGTGAGCACATCTTGCATGTTTTCTCGTTCGTCTATCCGTGTACACATCTTTGTATGATCATTTGTTCGCAAGCACATCTCTTCGTTTGTTCATCCATTGGTGAACCTGTCTTTCTGCATGTGCTCTATTTGTTCACCATCGTGCCATGTTTGTTGGTGTACCTGTACTTGCAGTCAGTCATGATGAGATGACATCGAATCGAAAAACCTCCTAGTCTACCATGACACATGATGATTTTGGATGCACGTGATCGGGAGAGGAAGCAAGGTTGCCAGGCACGATGATGCCTCTGGGCACCGCTGATGAAAACTGCGCAAGAGTCACTGGGCGATGAAGATGGGAATATTGAGTCAACAGTGACTATCTGCGAGGTCTGGCTCAGCTAGAAGGCAAGACTGCACAAATTTTTGGAGGGACAGTATGGGCTATGGGAAGGAAAGGCAGACAAAATTTGCAGATTTTCTAGAACGAGCAGGCAGCAGGGATTTGGCAACAAAATTTGCACAATTTCTTGGACGAATAGGCTAGGCTATAGGGAGGACTGGTAGACAATATTTTTGTAGCTTTTTGGAGGAATTGACTGGTAGTCTGGTAGCCAAAACTACACAATTCCTGGAGAAAAATAGAAGATGGTTGTTGGGTCACTGGCAATAGAAACTACACAATTTCCAAGGGGAGCAGGCATTCATTTGTCGGGAGACTGGCAACAGAAACTGTACAATTCCTGGAGGGAACTGGTAGTCTACTGCTGGCAAGAGAAACTGCACTGAGGATGGGAGGTTGGACTATTGATGATATCTACATAATTTCTGAGTTGAGTTTATTGCTAGGCAGTAGAAGGCCTACTCATGAAAACTACTCAATTTTTTGGATGAGCAGCTGGTCGACTGTCAGGAGGACTGACTAGAAAAACTGTACACTTTTCTTGAGGGAGACAGGGACGGGCACTGGGTGTCCATCTGTCCTGTTTACACAATTTCTTTAGTTATCAGAATGGGCAAGGTCAATAGTCTCTGTGCAATTTTTTAGGGAAGTCAGTCCTGAGGTGGCTGCTAGGTCGACACTTAGGGTGGCCAGCATGAAGGTTGAGTGAATTGCTTGCGAGCAGTGCAACTTCAAAATACTTGCTTGGTGCTTCTGCATTGTTTTGGGTGATAGTCGATCGATTCGATGGCAGGGTAATGGTCCGACTATCAGAAGGGATTTTGGTCGCTAGAATTTTAGCAAAATGACTAAGTGTGTGAATGAGTGAAAGATGCAAATGTGATCTTACAAACACACACCTTCATGACTTGACGACGAGATGACTCAAACCAACCAAGCACACATTTTCAACATGACTGACCAACGGTGCAAGAGACAAGAACGACACTCGTGATTGATCATTGATCAATCATGACAATGCTCATTTGACAGTGAAGGTGAATCCATGTGTGAGTGCGATAGATGTTTTCATAGAGAACATAACATTTACACACAAAGTGAAGACTTTGAACATGACCAAAACATGGTCGTAAGAAAGCCATTGACATCACATGCAAAAGCTTAGGTGGAATGAACAAGAAATATGGGTCTGAAGGCTCATATGAGCTTGCGGAGTGAACTCGATTGTATGCAACTATCAACTGAAACTCTCAAGGGAGGGCTCGAATTTAGGTGCATGCCAAAATTTTGGAGGGTTGTTGCAGCCGCTACAACACTTGGCGACACACTGGTAGAACTCTAGCTTCTCTGTTTTGGTTCATTGATAGCATAGGGCCTTGGTCTTTCAGGGAGTATTCAAATGTTTTGCGAGTTACTTCAGCTTCCCCACCTACCCAATGGAAATACGTGGTTTTCATTTTTCCAACTCAGTCAAACACAATCAAAAGTTCAGCTTGATCATAGTGTTTCTAATCTTGGAAGGGTAGTTTAGCTCACGAGTTGAAGATTTTCAGAGTATAAGTTTTCGTCTTTGATGTTTCTCCGCTGTGAGCAGGCCTGTAAATTACCCCGGTGGAGTCATGTATGAACACACACATTGATCCACTGCCAGTGGGCATGGTTAGTACCTCGATGGAGTTGAATGCTTCACCTCTCTGCACAGGAAGATTTTCTCTTCTTTCCCCTTTTTATTTTTCAAGAGGACTGTGCATAGGCACTTTATTTATTTTTGGGGTGGAAGAGGGATCCCAACTTATTGAGAGTAGAAGAGGTTGTTCCTTCATAGAAGCATGTAAGACCTATGACATAGGTTTGCTCGTTTAGATATTCACCTTCTCCATTTCTACTAGTTGGATGAGCCTGAACACACAGAGAAAAAGGTTGAGTACAGTCATGGGGATTTCTAGTGGGGACAGAGGTTCATGGTTGGACCAAAACATCCCTTGCAGACGGTTCATATTTTTTTTCAATACTTCATTCAACGAATGTTATAACCAAGCACAGAGAATATAGACACAAGACTTCCCAAGTGCTACAGTGTCACAAGTCTCTTCAAATTCCAGCCACATACTCTATTCAAAAGCTATAATGTAATAGTTGGAAACACTTATTTCCGGAAGCAAAAGTAGTAACATACTAAGAAAATAAAACAAACATAAATAAAAATAGTAAGCAGAGCAAACAAAGTGAAAACAAAGATAATAAGCAAAGCAAACAAGACAAAAAACAACAAGCAGCAACCAGACTATGTACATGGCACGGGCACAGCCTGACCTACTAAAAGTAATGTTTGAGATCTTGGTCCTTGACAGGAAGGTTTTCAATCCTCTCATCAAGTGATTGCAGATGATACGTGTGTAGTCCAAATTCTCGTGGATTGTATATGGACCAATCCACAGGGACTAGAACTTCATATGTTTGCCTTTGTCTTCATGGGGCTTATCCCATTTCAGAACTAAGAAACCAACACCGAAGTTAGCTTTCCCTACAAACTTCTTATCGAACCATATCTTCATACAGTTCTAGTGGAGTGTGAATTTTTATTTTTCTTTCACCCTTTCTTCCTAAAGCTTATGGAGAGAATCCATCCTACGTTGTACTAGCTCGCAAGGCTTTCCTTGGGATTCTTGGGAAAGATGAAGTGCAGGCAAGTAGATATTTGGTGGAAGGATGGATTCTTTACCATAAACCAGGAAGTATGGTGAGGTATTCAGATAGGGCTTGGGTATTACATAGTCAATCCATAATGCATTTTTCAGGAAGGTATGACAGTTAAGCTGCTAAGAGAAAACAATCTTCTTCATTATGCGAATGAGGTTTTTATTTATGGATTCTATGAGACCATTTCCTTGCGGGTAATAGTTAGATGAATGATTTAGAAAATTACCATTTTGTAATGAAAAATCATAGTGTTTTAAAGATTAGAAGTACATTGAATTATTAAAAAAAAGTGATGCCATAATGTCAAAGCATGTGATGATGTTCTACTGGAGGAAGCTGATGACCTCCTGGTCCTTTACTTGCTTGAGCAGAACTATTTTTTTCCACTGCCTGAAGTAGTCAGTTGATGTTAGAATGTAGTGGTGTTGCTTTGACGAATGTGGAAATATTTCCCCAATGATGTCCACGCCCCACAATTGGAATGGTTCGATCACTGCAACAGGGTGCAATGGGGCTGTTGATCTTCGTGTTCTGTTGGCACATCGCTAACATACCGGGCACAAGCATGTGCATCCTTGAATAATGTGGGGTAGCAAAAAATGTCTCGCATAACTTTGTGCCCAGTGGTGTTCCCTGCGACGTGACGCCTGGCAGGTCCATCATGCAGATCTTGAAGTACCGTCTCTGGTTCATGTGCCTCTAAACACCTAAGTAAAACTCCATTACTGTGCCTTCTGTAAAGAATTCCGTGAATCAACTGATATACTAAGGCTTTAAGGTGCAATTCCCTCTTCTATATGATGGAAAAGTGAGAGGGTAAAATGCCTTGTTGAAGGTACTAGCACAAATCTACTTACCAAGCGGTTTCGTCTTCAGTGGCTGTTGCTCGCCTTATATCATACATCTCAATTTCCTGCTCCCAGCCGACGAGCTCTTCTTTGCTCTCCGGAGCGTGTACTACTTCAACTACAAGTCTGCAGAGCCCATGTCCTTTGATCATGTGAACTGACTTGAATTCAATATCATACTCTTGCAAGCCTGTCATTCAGTTTGCACGTCGTTCACCCAGTTCTTGTTGTACAAGCAATGTGTGAACTATTGGGTGAGGGACGAAGAATATGTAGTGGTTCTTCAGTAAGTAGGGCCTGAAGTTTTTCATCGCCTTGTAAATTGCATAAGCTTTATTGTCAATGGTGGCGTAGTTGAGTTTTGGTCCCTACATTCTTGCGCTCATGAAGGAGACTGGGCATTCCTTGTTCATCTCATCCTTCTGAGTGAGTACTGCAGCTAGTGAATTATCGGAGGCGAAGGTGTATAGCAGGAAATCCTTCTTGAAGTCTAGGTTGTAGGAACTTTTGCAATGGCCTACTTGATCCGGGTGAATGCATACTTTTACCTCTTACCCCATTTGTAGACTTCATTTTTCTTGATCATGTCGTGCATGGGCTTAACTATCTATGCAAAATCTGAGATGAAGTTCTGGAGGAAGTTTATCTTGCCCAAGAAGGACAGCCTAGCTTTCTTGTTGGCTAGGTAAGGGATGTGTGTAATGGTTAGACCTAGTCCAGATCCACCTTGATCCTACTTTTGGAAACAATGTGTCCGAGGAGGCTCCCCTTTGACACTGCGAATATGCTCTTTTTGGGATTCAAGGAAATCCCATATCTCTGACATCGCTAAAAAAATTTCTTTAGATGGCGTATGTGGTCCTCTCATCTTCTTGAGAACACAGTCACATCATCAAGGTATACCACTATGCTCTGTCTGATGAGTCCATGAAAAGCAATGTCCATGGTGCACTGAAATGTTGTGCCTGCATTTAGAATCCCAAACGACATTCGTCTGTAAGCGAATGTACCCCACTTGGTACGGAAAGTATTTTGAGTCTATCAGGTTCTAGTATCATGAGAAATCATCAAGAAGAGAAAACACATGTGCCCCAGATATTGTTTGCAAAATGTGTTCCATAAATGACACGGGGTAGTTGTCTTTGTTCGAGGCAAGGTTTACATTCCGGAAATCGACCCACAAGTATATTTCGCTATACTTCGTATGTACAGGAACAAGTCTATTTGCAACCCATGTGGAATGATGAACTTTGTATATGATCCGTGCATCCAACAGCTTAGTAAACTCTTTCTATATGAGGGGTTCAAGCGAAGGATGTACTTTCCTTAGCTTTTGTTGATATGGCTTGACCCCTTCTTTGATTAGGATGATATGTTGGATGATCTACGTGTCATAAGTTTTTAGATCATCATATGTCCACACAAACACATCTCGGTACTCTTTGAACAAGAGGATAAATGCCTGTCGCTCTTGTTGTGTATAACATGTACCAAGATTGACAAACTTCGGATCTTGTTCTGTTCCCAGGTTAATCAGTCCGTGCCTCATGGTGGAACTGTGGGTTTTGTTGTTCCTTGGCCCCTGAAAACACTCTTGGAAGTCATAAATATTTTCCAATGTTTCCACACCCTTTGTGATAAGGTGGCCTTTCTCGTTACCATCTTCAGCTTGTAGAGAGTAATCATGCTTGTCATCGTCTATCAAAAGATCTTTAAAGACGTCAATGTTGGCCATGAAATGCAGTATCTATTGATGATCATTAAACACGTGTAAGTTTGTTATGTTGTCCGGGATATATGGTTTGTACAAAATCTCAATAGTAAATCTATCTTTAATTGGTGACATTCTCGAAGCTGCATTTGGCAGTGCACTGGCAGCTGCTGCATTACGCATACGTGGTACAACAATGATATTAAATTCTTGGAAGTTTGAGATTAGTCACCATACCTCTTGCTAATAGCTTTTGAGATGCGGTGATAAACAGTGAATGGTGTTACATACCTGCTATACCACAATCTCTGAATCACCTACCACTTTGAGTGCGACCACGTCGAGGCTAATGAATTTCTAAAGGCCTAACATGAGTGCTTCATAATCAACAACATTATTCATGCACTCAAACTCCAAGTGACTTGAAACCATATGCTTCTTGTTGTAAGGGTCAATCAAGACATACCCGACTCCTTAGTCATCCTGTGTCTTTGATCCGTCAAAGTATATGGTCCACAACTTGTCTATACACAGACTGCTTGATGTGCTAGTACTACTACTACTACTGTTGCTACTGCTATTGCTACTATTGGTACAATGCACTGTACATGCTTCACTACCATCAGCAGGGCAAGGAATGAGTCCCAACTACATGTCTGGTGGGGTTGGAGATAGCCGTGCAGGATAACACCCCAATGTTGTTTCTAGGAGAGAGTTGCCAAACATGAGTTCTGCAAAGGCCAATGGTTCATTCTCACCATTAAGGGGAGTGACATTATGATTCATGTACCTCTCAGACAACAGCCGAATTTGGTTGCACTTTCCCTTGTACGGAAGCCACAGGTGAGACCAGTTTGTAGCAAAATATCCTTCTAGCTTTCTGGATGAGTCTCTACTGAGTAGTAGATCATATACTTCCAGTGTGTCCACAACCACTATGTTAATGCATTGTTGGAATCGACCGTCATGAGATAGTCGGATGATCATGTCTCTGAGTTTACCAATGGCTGGCATTGATGTTCGATCAAGTTGGATGATTCGCGCGGAGGTTTCACTCCATTCTGCATTGATCTTCCTTGCAATGGAGAGCGGGATGATGTTGGCTGCCGCACCAGAATCAACCAAGAAGTTGTGACCATTACAATTGAAAATTTCAAAAGATAGAAAGAATGGTGGGCAACCTATGTTCGCTTCTTCCATCCGGAGTGCATTGAGCATAGTGGAAAGTGATCCGGGAGGTGTGCCTTCTCCTTGCTGGTAGAGGCTGTGCTGTTCGTTATTGTCTGTCCCATTGTGCACAACAGGATATCTCGCTGACTCTAGATCTTAGCTAACTCAAACAAACTGATGTTCGCTTGAGTTTTCTTCATGTCATCAACAATGTTGTAGTCCAGAGGTGGTAGACTTACCGAGGTGTCCCTGATAGGATGGATGTTCATGTCGTTTGGCAGAGTGTTTTGCAACTTGTTGCTCATGGATGTAATCTTGTTTGTTGCTATCTTCCAGGACTTATTTTGTGTTTTCTGCTTTGGGGTGGCCAGTGGAGAAACCTTCCTGATCAACAGTCTCATCTTCTCTTTCATTTCCCCAAGTGTGGAGGGATCCCCTTTACTATTAATATTGTAGCCATCATTTTTCTTTCGAGAGTGCTTCTCGGTGTTCGTCTTTGACATCGTTTGCCAGAACTGATATGCTTTCACCACATGCTTAGATCTTGATGGCTCATTAGGTGCAACCTCTTCATCATCATCGGTTTCTTCCAGTTGCTCCTGCATATTTATTTCTGCATCGAGTGTATGACTGCAGAAAGAGCTTGAGACTTGCTTCCTGTCCGAACAAGAGTTATCAAGATGATGTTCTTCATGGGAAGAATAAAACTTATGATCTACACACTGTTCGACTTGGAACATATGCTTCTGTGCGGTTTTGGAAGTGAACCAGTTGCTGCTTGATGAGTTGCTTGCTTGTCTCTGTGTGGGATGATGGCTTCTTGTAAATGTGTCTATTTTCCGTTGTTTGAGCTCGGACACTTCTGTAGTCAAGTTCTTGACAAGGCGAGTGAGGGTCTCAATATCAATTGCTTCCTTGTCTTTACCCTTGCTCACCATTGCTTAAGACTTCCTGCTCACATCCTTGGATTCCTTTGCTGAATCGTCATCCTTGATGACACCAATTGCCCACAGGTCCTTTTCACCAACAATAGCCTCTTTGAAATTTTCTAAAAGTGTTGGTTTCACAGCTCGTTTGACGAACTTCATAATGCTGGTTGGCAGTGCGGATGTGTAGTAATCAATCGTGATGGAGTCATGAGGTTTAGTGTCCATTGAAAACTTGTTCAATATGCACGTAAACCTCTGATTGAAGTCTTTCACCTTATCCTTTCCCTCCATCTTGAGGCTTCCCAATTCTTTGAGTAGCATAGCTAGGGTCTTTTCATCAACAAATGTTTCATGGAATGTGCACTTGAATCCACCCCCATTTTGTATAGAGTTTGGTGGAAGATTATGATACCATGCAGCCACATGATCATCCAAGGTACATGGAAAAAATCTACATGCTACATCATCATACCGTACCTCAAGGTTCTCCAACTATAGGTAGAAGTTGTCCAAGTGGTATTATGCCTTCACCGTGTTGTTAGGGTTGAACTTGATGTTCATTCTCTCCTCTCGCTTCGGCATCTTGTGCATAATAGTTGGGAGAGCCAATGGTCCCTGAGTCATCCATTCGAGATTTGGGTAACCCATTTCTACTTCTTCTTCATTCTCCTCCTCTCTTCAAAAATTTGATGGTTCCGACTTTGAGTCCATTGGTTCGTCTCCGCCTCCAGCTGCTCCACTACCTTCCCCTTCGCCTCTTGTACCAGAGTTCGATCCCAAGACCACAAGAATGTCTTGTTCGCCTTTCCGAAAGACTGAAGGTTCCTTTCCATCTTCAATAGATTCTGCCAGACCTTTTAGTGTTGCAAGGACTGCTTCTTCCATCAATGATACAACAACCCATGTAGGAGTGGCTTTTGGCTTTCTTGATGCGTATGGAAGATGTTGTATGCCTAGGATGAGTCCCATTTCTTTCGTGAACTGGCGAGTGATGGGATGGATGGAGCAAAGGTGTTGATAGAGAATCTCATGTTCAATCTTAGGCGTTAAGGAGTAAGCAACTCCAGAGTTACGTGTAGGTGAGAGGAAGTGCAAGTTAATTCCTTAACCAGATGGTTGATGAATGAGTGTGAAAGTACGTTTAGCCATATATAACTAGCTTCCCTCCTTCTAACGCTAGAAATGTTGATGGTGTTGGACTGAATAATATTTAGGGGATCACCCAGGTATGAAGTCCCAACTAGACCTCACACCATTTGGTGTGGAATTCCCATCCGATATGATGGCCCGGTTGCCATTGTCTTATGGATTTGCCTCAACTCTTGCTTGTTAGCATAGGAGACTGGTTTGCTTTGTCTTCGAGAAGTGATGTTCATGTGCCTGGTGATTTCTAGTGTTACTTGTGTCAACGGTTACTTCACTGTAGAGTGGAAGGGTGAGAGTGATTCCCAAGTTGGTTGGGACGAAGCTCCAACTCTTCTAGGAACACACAACACAACAGGACATGCATAACTTTGAGAGGAGTAGTCCACATGGATGTAGCAGTCACAACATACAAGGGAAGATAACACGTACAACACTTAGTAGATGATCTGCATGAGTGTAACAGTTGTTACAACAAGTTTTATGTGAAAAGTTTGTCTGGTGTTCGAGGAGGTAGCCACCATGGGCAAGACAACGTTAACATCATATACAACACATTTATTAATAGATTATGTTTTACACCAAGTAAAATAAGTTCAAGTGTTCAAAACAGGTTAAAGCAACATGCATTACAAGTGTTCAAGATTAGTGTTACAACAGTTACAATAGATGTGTGAAAACGTGCTGGCCTATTAGCAAGCTTCTGAAATAAGTGAAATTTTGAAGACACATCGTTACACCATACATCACTAACCCCGTGTGCGGGGTGTTGGAGCCACTACTTACTCCTCAAAGAAGATATTACAGATTGTGTTGGCTATGTGGGAGTAGATGACGTGAAAAGTCCCTTGCATGCACAAATGAGTGGGTATTTGTAGCCAAGGGTGAAAATGACCCTTGTGGTTGTTCGACTACCCTCATGACTATTTGACTTCCATGAATTTTC
Organism: Pinus tabuliformis; assembly: GCA_031772625.1. Classification (NCBI taxonomy): domain Eukaryota; kingdom Viridiplantae; phylum Streptophyta; class Pinopsida; order Pinales; family Pinaceae; genus Pinus; species Pinus tabuliformis. The sequence goes on from CM062815.1 coordinate 385,330,004, forward strand.
GACTTTACATGAATCTTTGTATAACGAGTGGGTATGTTGGACTTCCATGTTACATTACTTTGATTGACAACATGGACCACAGTAGAGATGTGGACAACATGAATCATGACACAACTCGACATGATAGTGTTGGTACATTCGTGCTGTTGCTGGAGTGCATGTCGAGCTGCAATGTTGTTGGGTGATGCATGTCTTCATGTTGTGTTAGAGCTTCACCTCCGCTTGGAAAAGTGCATGGAGTCTTCAATGTTCATTGGTTCACTTGATGTTTCTTTGGCATGTTTATTGTTGCTTGTATGTTGGAAGGCTGGACAAGCTCATCTGTTCACGAAAGGTGCATGTTCATTCATTTTTCCGTCCGTGAGCACATCTTGCATGTTTTCTCATCCATCCATCCGCAAACACATATTTGCATGGTCATCCATTCGTGAGCACATCTCTTCACATGCATAGTTTTTTCATCTGTTAGTGAACTTGTCCTTCTGAATTTACTTCATTTGTTCATCCCATTCTTCATCGTGCCATGTTTGTTGGTGTACCCATACATGGAGTCAATCATGACAAGAAAACATCAAATCCAAAAACCTCCTAGTCTACCATGACACATGATCATTTTGGATGCAGGTGACCGGGAGAGGAAGCAAGTTTGCGAGGCGGGATGATGGCTCCAGGAATTGCTGATGAAAACTACACAAGAGTCACTAGGTGATGAATATCTATAAACTGAGTCGACAGTGACTATCCGCGATGTTTGGCTCAGCTGGAAGGCAAGACTGTGGAAATTTTGGGAGGGACAGTCTGGGTTGCGGGAAGGAAAGGTAGACAAAATCTGTACATTTTCTGGAACGAGCGAGCAGTGGGGCTTTGACAGTAAAATTTATGCAATTTCTTGGAGGAAGAGGTTGGGCTCCAGGGAGGACTGGCAGACAAGATTTGTGTCATTTTTTTGAGGAACTGGTCAACAGCCTGGTAGCCAAAATTGCGTAATTTATGGAGGGAACTGGCAGTAGAAACTACACAATTCCCAAGGGGAACGGGCAGTTAGCTGCTGGGAGACTGGCAACAAAAACTATGCAATACCTGGAGGGAATTGGTAGTCTTCTACTGGGAGTTGTTGGTGAGAGAAATTGCACTAAGGCTGGGAGGTTGTCTTGTTGATCATCTCTACGAAATTTCTGAGCTACGTGAACTGATGGGTAGCAGACGACCTCCTCATGAAATTTGCGCAATTTTCTGGATGAGTATTCGGTTGACTGTCAAGAGGACTGACTGGAAAAACTATTCAATTGTCTTGACGGAGATAGGGACGGGCACTGGGTGTCTGTCTAGTCTGTCTTTGCAATTTCTTCAGTCAGCAAAATGGGGAAGGTCAACAATCTCTGTGTAATTTTTGAGGAGAGTCAGTCCCGGGGTGGCTGCCAGGCCCGCCTCTCCGGGTGGCTAGCATGAAGGTTGAATGAACTGCTTGTGAGAAACATAGCTTTAAAAGACTTTCTTTGTGCTTCTATGATGTTTTGGGTGACAGTTGATTAAGTTGATGTCGGGGTGATGGTCTGGCTATCAGAGGGGAGTCTGGTCATCATAACTTCAACAAAATGACTAAGTGTGCGAATGAGTGAAAGATGCAAATGTGATCTTACAAACACACACCTTCATGAATTGACGACGAGATGACTCAAACCAAACAGACACACATGTTCAACATGACTCACCGACGGTGCAAGTGATAAGCGTGACACTCGTGATTGATAATTGATCAACCGTGATGACGCTTGCATGACAGTGAACCAAAACAAGGTTTTTTGATAGTGATGGATCCATCGGAGACATCAATTATGCTATTTGAGTAGTTTAAAGCATGTAAACACACTTTTCAACATTTTTAATGAAATAGGAGTTGCTTTGGAAGTTGAACCAGGAGATGTAGCCCAAGAGACGGGTGAAATCATTTGTCATGATTTTTTTATGTGTTTTAAATGTGCTTAATTGTCCCATTTTGGCCGTAAATTTTGTTTTAAATTTACCTATTTATGTGTTTAGTAAGCTGATCCTCTACCCAAAACACATAAAATTTAAATTCAAAATTGTTAAAAAAATCTCCAAGTTTACACATTCAAATCATTTTTGGTATCATAGGATAGGTTATTGTGAAGATTTGATTTGTTTTCAACTTGTCTTTCTAACGCTTACAAGGTTGAAGCTGAAGAGAGGAGAAGGAGAACTTGTGGATCCAAGATCTCAAATTGTTTTAAGGAGAATAAACCTTCCTCAAGCTTCAATAGTCATGGCAGGAAAAGAAGGTCCTAAAGAGATGTTTGAAGATGAGAAGACTTTCAAAAAATAATTCTTTGAGATGTCAGAGATGGTTAAGATTCTGTATGAGGAGAGAAATTCCATACTGTATGGAGAGAGATCAAAATCCCATGGAGGAAAAGGAGAGAAGCCTCCAAAAGGTAATGGAGGGAATGGTGACAAACCACCACCTTCAACTTCATCATCATCATCACCTTCATCTTTAGCCCAATCTTATTCTGCTGCTACTACCCTTTCAAAAACAACTCCAAATTCCCCAAGGGGTCATGGTAAAACTCCTTTTCTTAAGCTTGATATTAAGTTTGAATTTCCTATGTACATTGGAGAGATAAATGTAGAAATATTAGACAATTCAGTTCATGAGATTGAGGTGTATTGCATGATTCAAAGAATCAAAGATGATGAAACCAAGATTCAACATGCTTTTCTTAGATTGGATGGTACAACACTAATTTGGTGGAAATCCAAAAATAAAGAGGACATGAAGAAACATGGTAAGGTTTTATCCTCTTGGAATGACTTTATTATTGCAATAAGAAGAAATTTTTATCCATTAGCATACATGAAAAAAGCTATTATGGATTGGAAAAACTTTAGGCAAGCTAAAGGGAAAAGTGTAATCTTATACTCAAGAATTTAAGAAAATAGCTTTGACATTGGGTATAGATTTGTCCTCACAACATACTTTTCTCAAGTACATTGGAGGATTGCATAGTTATTTGAGACATACCACTCTCATGTTTAACCCTACAAAACTAGATGAAGTTTGTGTTTAGGAAACTCATTTAGAGGCAAGAGGGAAAAATGTTTTTGAAGAAACTAGTGAAAGTTCCTTTAAGTCTAGAGAAAAAGGAAAAGGTAAGTTCAAATGAAAGGGGAAGAAGAATTCTACCATCAAAATGGACAAAAAAATATCACATGTAAACATTGTTCCAAAGAGGGTGATGATGAAGAGCATTTCTGGAAACTTCATCCAGAAATGAGACCCAAAAAGTTTAAGAGCAAGGAGAAGGAGAAGACAGCTGCAACTACACAATATGATTTAGGTTTAGATACTAGAGATGAACCAAAGATCACAACCATGGGTTTGAATGGTAAGAACATTGCAAGTATTAGTTCTTCAAATTGTCTCAATGAAACTCAAGATGAAAAAAAAAATTAGAGTTTTTCAATATTAGAGTTATTTCAAAACATACCAAGATAGATACATTGTTTAATAGTGGTTCACAAGCAAACCTTATCTTAGAAGATATTGTCAAGAAGTTGAATCTAGAAACCATTCCTAATCGTAAACCATATCCTTTAGGTTGGGTATGTGAAATGAAAAATTGCACGTGACCAAGAAATGAATACTTATATTTTCAATCACTGCAAACTTCCTAGAGGAGGTAGAGCTTGATGTAATTCCAATCGGTATATGTGGTATTGTTTTGGGAAGCCCATATCTATATGATAGGAGAGTTAATTTTTATCACCATTAGAACAAATATAATTTGTTCAAGAATGGGATTGAGTACATTTTTATGTCACACAAAACGAAGTTGAATGTATCACTTGTAAATGTGGGACAAATGAAAAGGATTGTTAATGCTAGTCAGAACTTTGCATTATTTATGATCAAACATGAAGGTGTTAAGGAATATAAAACCTTTCAAGGAATTGATTCAAGTTTGAAATATGATTTCATTGATTTTTCTAGTTCATGTGATAAGTTGTTTTTGGAGTCTAACATGTTTCCTTCTAAAATAGGTAAATAAAATGATGTAAATTTTCAACAACATGCATCAATAATGAACATTGGTGTAAACAAGATGCTAGTGTTAGAGAGTGTAGAAATCAAAAAGAAAATGCAAAATCAAATTGATATAGAGGACATTGGTTCCAAAAATTCTTGTTTTTGGTTTCACAATGTGTTGCCTATGAAAAGAGATGGTGCATGGCGATGGCGATGACATTTGGTCAAGGGTAGAGCCAAGTACAAGGCTAGACATGGTAAGCATCGTCATGCCGACAGTGTTGAAGGTAAGAAGAATTTGAGATTGTTTAAGTTTCCTTTGGTTGGATACCGAGGAGAGAATGTGTTTATTCCTTCAAAGGTAGTTTATTGTTCTACATATTCTGGGAAATTGTAGCAAGATTCCATCTATGACAGCAAGCCAAAGACTCCAAAATCAGGAAAAATGTTGTATTTTCATGAAAAGCTCAAATTGTCAAATTAATTTCAGTGGATTGAGACTGGAAGGTGAGGGAGTTGTACCCTCATCCATTTTTTGACTAATAAAGAGATTTTGGTGGTCAAAAATCTTCCAATGGGGAGGAGTGATAAGGTGGATCAAAATAAAGATGAAAATTGAAAGGGTGTGATGGAGCTTGAAACATGTACAATTGGATATATCTCGATGATATGAAGCCAACACAACTCATTTCATGCAAATCCGAAATTGGATGCTTCCAAAAACGCATTTCGACAGTTTTGGGAAACAACTAAAATTTTTGGAATTTGAGTTGCAGAGATGCCCAGTGAGTAGTCCATACCACTAACTAGAACATGACATGGCAGGGTGACTGGACCATCACCTTCCAATGCCTAGTTTACAAGTGACAGAATCTTAGTAGTTCGAATATGGTAAGTTTTCATTTCTTAATGTTTTAATGAAGTGGCCCAATGAGGGAGTTCCACATGGGCCAACTAGTGGTTGCCACATGGCCTCCTCATGGTGGCCAAAATTGGTTTGAGAGATGAACAACACCTCCCACATTTGAAACCATGACCACATACCTATCAACAAATTCGAACACCAATGCGCTTCAAAGGTTACTTGTTTAAAATAAGTTGAACAATTATATTTCAACATGGGTTAGGCACATATATTAGGGAGAGGTCAGGCTAAGCCCTAACCTCTAGCCACCCCTGTGCCAGAAGACTGCAAGCGAGGGGTCGAGGGCTAGGGCGTAGCCCAACACCATGGTCATGAAACCCACAAGCGATTTTTAACATAGCCCACAACAGTAGTCATACACACCAACAAAGAACCAAGCGCCAATGGAGACAGAGTCCAAGCCAACCCTCACGACCTTCGTACAAGCCATATGCCGAGCATGTCGTGATCGTTGGAGTTTGGAGGAGCGACCTAGCCCAGGTTACATCACCCAAATGTCACTAGCTCATTGGAGTAAAAGGGTGCTAGCCAGAGGGGGCCAGTCTGAGGGGTCAGCCCCAGGTCATATGCGGACCCAACGTGACCAAGGGCATGTACCAAATAGGTGCTAGACAACAACCCCAAAACTGTACGCAGTCATATGACCACCATGTGGCTGATACTTTCGAGACTGAGGGCTTAATGGCAACCTTAATGGTCCTACACTTTCACCCGCTAAGCGGGAATAGTATTAGGTCTTCTGCGCTAGTTCCGCATTTGGGGTGCTTGAGCAAGATTGAGGCCAATTTCTAGGATGGTTTGTTGCAAAATTTATGAAAAGAAAGAAACAAGCATAAGTTTCTCATTTTTTGGCCAAATGAGGTGCAAAAGGAACCAAAATAGGGGTTTTTGACATTTTTGGATCCATTCGAGACATTATCTCTACTATTTGAGAATTTTAATCATTTAAAAACACTTTTGAGCATTTTTAATGAAAGAGGCTCTGCATTGGAAGTTGGATGAGGAGGTGTAGCCCAAGAGAGGGGTGAACTCCTTTATCATGATTTTTGTTATTTTTTTTAGATGTGCTTAATTGTCTATGTTTTACATTAAAATTTGGTTTAGATTTACTTTTTTATGTGTTTAGTAAGTTGATCCTCTACCCAAAACACATAAAAATTTAACTTGAAAATTGTTAAAACTTCAAGTTTACACATTCAGATCATAAAGGGACTTTAAAAATGTTATAGTTGTAATTAGGGTTCCTTACATTTCTTAAGTGAGGATGCTAGGCACACCCCTTTCTTGTTTTGTTGTTGTTTTATGTCTACTGGATTCCTCTCTAGAACGAACTGTGGGCCCTTACTCAGTGGTTTTAGTATCCTATTGTTCTTGGACTATGTTAATGGTTTAACATTGCCTGTTACGCAAGGATGTAATTGAATTTACCTATTAAATGATATGCTCCTCATGGATATTCTTTTAGAATATCATTTATTAAATTCACTCATGGTTACTCTTTTGCATTTCTTTTCGCCAAAGTGCCTCTGGTCGATGCATGTGTTTTTTTAATTAGGAATATCTTATGTTTATAGTAATAGGTTAATTAAGGAGTATTGTATTCTTTTTTCTCACTTTACTTCTTTCCATATATTGTTTCCTTCAACAAATATGTAACCTATACTAAAAACCTATTATGTACACAACTATGGGTCAACTGCAAGGAATTGTGTGAGTAATTTGTTTGATGGATAATTTATAATAATTAAATTTCTATGAAGATATTATGTGATTAACTACCAAGTCAATAATTCAGCTTGTGATCCTTAATCAATACATAATAATAAATAACTATCATAGATTTTTCTCGGGCATTTCAGTCAGATACTCTTACGATTATGAGTAGTGTTAGTAACATTTCTTGATCTCTCACCTGAAAATTTTTCTAGTCCATAGCACTCTTAGCGAATTTGTAAAGAAAGGTTTCATTTATCAACTTAAAATTATGGTAATTCGATTAGAATCGCCTCTACCTCTCCTTGAAAAACATGGAATTCCCCTCTTACTTTGGGATTAACTGGGATTTAATATTCATCCAATTTGGCTCCTTGGCTGTGTTAAGGTCGTATCCCTCGCTTAGAGATGAGTTAAGTCCCTTCTGAACAAAGAATCTATGCTTACAACTTCTTTTTCCATGACATAGTGCCTTTTTTTCAAACCGTTATTCCTCCACCACTGTCTTGTAAAAATATTTCTCTAGAATCATCTACCTCTAGTTAGAGTTCCATAATAATTATATGTTCATTAATTTTCCCTATTTCTCTTTCCTAATACTAACTTTCTATGTCTAGATTTTACACCATCTCAAAAATCATTTCTTCAATAGCCTAGAATTAATTTCAGTTAATATCCATTTTAAATTCAAAGCTAAACTACCTTGGAGGGCTGAGATGATCATCTGAGCAAAGTGTTGCAAATGGAGAATCAATGCTTTCTAACTAGGTGAGTTGGATTTTCAACTGTATAATTCCACTCCCTACTCATATCAAGAAATCTACTCTTCAACGCCTTAGCAGTACAAGATATTTTCATTACTCCTCTATTTCAATCACCCTAACTTTCCAAATGCACTTATGCATGCATACTCCTCTCCTATAATTCTCGAATATGTGCTTAATATGAACATGCATCATGTAAGTTCTACAAATTTTCTGAATTTAGCAATAAAGACATTACTAGAACCAAATTGTACCTAGGTTTGTAAGGTAAAACCTTTGTAACAGACCAATAAAATTCCAAAATAGTTTTACTTAAATAATCATGAAATTTTCATAGATATATTTTTGATGCAGTAAGCTAACTAAACATGAAATTATGTAACACATACCATTTACTCAATTCTTTACATGACACATACAATTTACTCATTTCTCTACATATCAAATACAATTGACTTAAATCGAGGATTTGCAGAATAATAATATATTCAGATAGAAAAATAATAAATCTCTAACCAACAACCAATGTGGAAATTTTGTCCTTGACCATACTGATCCACCCAATCATGCACCAACCTCTGAGCCTCTCTGAGCTATGATGAATGTTCCAGACTTAGTAAATTCTAATGATTCTACATAATGTCTTTTTAACATTGTTATTCCCACATATTTTTCCTTGGCAACGCCCTACCTTCCGGGGATCTGTTACCCCTTTAGCCTAGGCTTTTCTTTAGCTTTTGCTAAAAATCCTTCTTTTATCATCTGAAACACTTTTCTCGATATTTATCTCCCACCAAGTATATAAATATATTTTTATATTTTTATATTTTATGAATTTTAATTCAAATTTGATTTACTTCATATTTGGGCAAGCATATTTTACTCCAGTGTTTCTATCTCCACTATTTCTAGTTATATTCCAAAAAAATTATTATTAATTACATCACTATTCCTAATGATCGGCTCATCATATCTCATTTCTCCAACATACTAATAATAATTACACATAAAAAAATAAATTGATTTTACAATAACGGGGTCTTACAAGATAATGAAATGCAGGATAAATATGAAGAGAGTGTAAGAGAGTGTCATGTTCCCCATTATAGCTCTTAATATTATTTTTTCTCAGGTAATGTATACTATTACAATTCAACAAGTATAATTATATATACGTCCTATTGGTAGTTCAATTCCACTAATCAAATCTTTTTTTATAATTTGAATTTTTAGCTTACATATACATCTTGCTATAATGAGTTTGGATACCCTTAACCCTACTTCACATTGTATGCCTAGAGTGTATTTCACTCCTTAGAGTATCCTTTCCCATGTCCTTTATTTCAGAATGTATCACCTTCTGATTGCAAAGTTGTTTAACTCTGACGCAAAGAATATGTCACTTATTCATAATCTAATGTCCTACCAATACATTATTACCCAACCCACAAGAGACCCATTATAGTTGTATCATTTTAGGTAGTAATCTTCACATAATTTCATATGTGCATAAAATGATCCCAAGTGTTATAGGTTTTCTATAGGGTATATACCTACTATAGGCTCTAGGTTCTTGTAACACTATGGATGTTTTTCACACATTATTAAAATAACCTATTTTAATGTTACTCATAAAATTGAAATGGTTATAAGTAACTTTTGAGGACTAAGCGCATTATGAGACCAACATGGTAGAGGAGCATTTTTTTACCAGCCTCCTAATTCCAATGTGTGAACCTATGAAGGTTGAAAGATTATTAGTTTACTTATCCAATACACCACTTATTATTAATTCCATAGGGTCTACATCTCATTTTTATAGAGTTACACTGATTAGACCACCCCCTGCAAGCTTCCTTGTTACGCTACCTGTATTTACAATTCCAATGCGTGGAGAATAGATATCATAGGTTACCATGGGTACGGTGGCTGGGTGACAAATGCATTCAAGAGAACGCCTGACATTCCATTTGCCTATCACATGGGAGGGTAAAATATTGGCTCTTCATGGACCGTGCAGATGGAATATGTCAATCCAACGGATGGTCATGCTAGTTCCAAACTCTAAACCCTCTCACCCAGTGTTTATCGACTCGTTTCCTCTCACCTGTTGCGTGTCTAGTCTCTAAATGATTAATAATGTTAATGGAAGAATAAAAAAGTTATCTGACTTACTCCTTGTCATCGTCCTCCATCCTTGCTGATGCAAGTGCATAACTGTGTGGTTTAGGTTTTCCTTGCTCTCGGCTACTTTTTCCAATTTATATTCGGTCTCAACAGTCACAGCATATCACAACCATCTCTTCTGGACGATTTTTCCCACTTTCCACCATAACATTCCCTTAAATTTATTTCTTCTAATTATTCGGGTTATTCAATCGTTGATCCCCTGGTACCCTACAGGTTGCTCGTCTACCATTAAACCTACATCGCATATTAGGTGATGGTATGGGTGTCTGGTTGGGTGAAAAAACCCACCAGAGGTTTGGTTTTGTTGTCCCATCTCGATTCCATGCTTTCACAAACAATTAGGGGAGTTTATGGTTCATCCAATGCCGCTCATGTACTTTCCCTTATCAGTTATTGACAGCTACAAGACATTTTTTCTTTTACCTCTCCCTTTAAAGTTGTTAGAATTTAAGTGTGTGCTCAGGTAGTAAGCCCATTTAAAAGGAATATTTTTTTTGTCGTCTTAGGATAGGTACCCTCAACTATGCCATTTCTAGAACGTAAATTTTACTGCGTGGTATTCGTTATGCCGCTGAAATCTGGTCAATATTTAATCCATGGTGTTCTTTTCGAATTCAATCATTTTCCACAACCTTGTAGAGCAGTAGGTTATCACTTAATTTATCCTTTCTACATTATTTCGACCAAGAAGGGGGCATTTTAACTCCAGGGTGTTCAACCAGAAATCTCCACTCATAGATAAGATTTATTTGGTTGAAAATTTGATTAAATAATTAGTTTTACCTCGAATTGTTACTTACGATGGTGTGGTTTTCTATCACATGTATTCTTCAACCATGTACATTGTTCAATCTCGTTTCTTTTACAGAAAATTCTTTGGATTTATTATGCCCTCTGACGACCCATATCTTCTTGTGCCACAGGTTGGTTAAATTGTGCGTCCCGGTGACCCGATGCAGCAGTGCAGCTATAATTTTGTTAAGAGATTTTTTTAATTAAGTTGTTCTGGAATACCTTGCTTATAATTAAGTTCTGATGGCCTCAAAGGCATGGAACTATGGCCCATATGGGCATTTAAGTAGTCCATATATTTGATTTGAACTTTTGAATTCTTAAAGAACGGTCTAGGCCCTGTTCTCACAGGAGGCTCAGTCAGGCCCATTTCTTCCCCAAAGTTTTGTTATGAAAATATTTATATTACTTATATCTTAGGCATGGGTTACTAATATATTTTTATTTTTTATAAGTTGGTATATCAATGATGATTTTTTCTTCCCTCTGATCTCTGACTAAGTAGAGATACTATAATAAATTATTGTGTACTTCCTTTGAGATATTCAATGTATACTAGAATGGAATTAACCTTTTAATACTGTTTCCTTCTTCCCTGTATGCACTTAATTACTTATAACATAGCTTAGCCAAGTTATTTATAGGCAAACTTTGTCTTCTTGCTATCAAAATTTGAATTGATGTAATTATTTTCCCATAGCATATTCTACTACCCAAATACATATGTATTGACGGGATCTTCTAATCTGCCATAACTCTTTTTCAATAGATATGTGAAATGTGTTTGTATAATTAATTCATGGAACAACTTGTGAGTTTCACATGTCTAGATTATAAATTGGTGATGTTCTGAAAATAAACATTATTTACTTAGTGCGTATGTTCAATCATATGCTATCAAATTTTATTCTCCACATGGATGAGCTACCCAATTATGATATTATTGTTTTATTTACGATGTTGTATCTCCTATGCTCAGTATGTATGTATTGTGGAATTACTAAACTCTATTCCCGACATAATTAGACTTTCTCATGTCTACAGAGTGTCATTACTAAAATAGTTTCAAAGTTTGTCTAGAGATGGATGACATCTATTCGATCAGATCTCTTGTCTCACGTATATTTCTTCGATATTCATGTTGCATGTATTTTAATAATCAAACATTTCTTTTAGTATAACAAAGACTATCAATCTATATGGGATTTCTATTAATCTTCTTTACCACTAGGTATCTAAATTTATCGATAGGTGTTCCTTATAATGGAAAATCCTCCCATTACATAGGGTATTATAATATCAAACCCTTTACTGTATCTCTACATGGAAATACTTTCCTTTGATATGATGGAAGAAAATTGTTCCTATTTATTTACATTTGAACACCTCCATGTGGTATAGCAACAAGAATTGTTCTTGTTCCTAAATAGCTAACCCTTCCATGTACATATGGAACCGACCGACTTTAAGTCTATATAGTTATGGACTATTTCTCTAAAATAATTCTACATATATATTTACTCACCTATCAATCATTCAAGTCCACTTATCATATTTATACATATTTATTAAATGTCTCCATGCACTTGTATAATTGCAGTTCTATTAGATTATGCATAATCTGAAAATATTCTTACGCAAGGAAGTAAAAAACAGTTTTTTTTTTTCATTCTAATTTTCATAAAAAAGAATATACTCTTCAATGTAATTACTATCAACATCTTTATCAACAACTATCATCATTAAAGTTCTCTCATCAAACTTAATATCATTCAGTTTTCCATAACAGTGTGTACAACAAAATTTCCACATAGCAGAAAATCTAATCATAACATTGAAAATGAGACACTTAGGAATGATGTGAGGTTTCTCCACCCAACCTTGAACTGAATAACACCATTTCTCCCTCGAGCTAAGATGCTCTTGCCAGAATTTAAAAACCCCTATTGATCCCTTCCAAAAGAATCTAATACATTTCTTTCATGATAGAGTTTCTTTTAGCGACGTCCCTCTTTTGTGTAATTCCTTATCTAATTGTCTAGGATTTTCCATAAAACCCCACGTTTCTGGTTAGCATCTTTCCCCAACTAAGCAACTTAATAGATCTAAAATTCATCTAGAATTCTTATCATGAAGGGACTATCCAATATCATTTACCAATGAGATTTTTGTTGCAAAGAGTCTCATTTCTAAGTGTCTCACTCCCACGTACATACATCATATTTATTTATTGCTAATTATCCTTTTATAGAATTATTAAAAAATATATATTTTTTCCATGGTTTCTCTTCCATAACTCAATCTAATCAAACAATATTATCATAGTGGAGAGATATTACATTCTCCTCCCCATTTATTAACACCGTCCTCAGTGTTTTTTTTGTCCAATTTCTTTTTCCTAAAATATTATTGGATGACTTTTCGACTTTCCATATTCTTTCTCCCATGCATAATTTCATTTTTATCGTGAGTAACAACTTGATTCCATAACCGGATCCCTTTCCCATTTAAGATACCATGACTTTTTCCATAAGATCTCTGTTGGCATACCTGTAGAAGTTTCCAATTAATTAGATGGAAATTATCATGTACTTGTTTTGTAAATAACGATATATATGAAGAATTTTCAATTTTGAGCATGAGAAGAAAAATACTAATTAGTATGCTACAATGACAGTTAAGTGGGTTCTACATAGTTTTTATATTTTACAAACCCTTCATATGGTTAGAGAAATTATATCTTCTCTCAACCAAAAGGAAACTACGTCTCTTTCACTTATAATCATCTTTTTTCATTTGGGATGATGACTCAACTTGAACTCACCCATACCTCTACCTTCATTCCATGCCCTTTTTCAAGCATACATGTTGAATGTATGTTTTATAACTTCCACCTGCATTCAACATACTATTCACATGCATCGAATAAGGTCAACACCATTATTATATATATTACTTCAGTAGACCAAAGCCCATGCTCATTATCATAAATATTTCTTATTTATAACTTCAATATACAAAATTGTATCTCTCCTTGCACTTTGCTCATAGTAAGATAACAATTAGAAAAGACCTATTTGTAACATATTATAATTTAGGTATGATTATATCACCTATGTGGCTACTATATATATATATATATATATATATATATATATATATTAGGTTATGATTAAAATAACCTACAAGTGGACTCAACTATGCCCATCATTAATTGTTCATCATTGTGAATGCTAGTAGTCAACCAGTATTTCATTATTCACTAGTTTTTCAACATAGTATATTTTGCACTGTATAACACATTCTTCTTTTTTTCTTCATTCAACACTTTCGGCTTCTAATTCCAATTTTGATATTGTTCCATCTTTATCATTACCACTAATTTAGAGTTTATTAGCTAGTGTTAAGAGCTAATGTAATTTGAAATCATTATTTTGGTATCCTTTCATTCGTTATGCAGATGGCTTAAAAATTTAGGTGTAGGTCATCCTACACATGGTTCTTACATTTGTGGATCTGATCCCAAAATTACCTAAATCAAGTAGATCCCTATCATCTTGCTCTTTGTTTTCTTGTATAATTTTTTTCCATTTAATAACACTTTGCACTCTTATTATTATTGGTATTCATATATTGGAATTTATATGTTCATCCATCAGGAAACTCTATCTAACTTCCTTAATCAAGGAGATCACGAATTCAAACATCGGTTTTCTTGTAGAAAATTTCATTTTCTTCCCAAATTTTTATTAGATAGTTAAACCTTTCCACTCTAAATGTCTTTGGTATTTTAATTCTCAGTCATATAAAATTCACAATACATATGAGATTAACTTTTGGTTTCTTAATATGAATATTAATGATTCTCGAGATTTTGTTTCGTACTTTAACTATGAGCTAATATTTCTTAACTCCTTCTCTGAATCCATTTTCTATCTATGTTAATATACATCATTTAACTTGTGTCTTATAGACACACTGCATACTTCGGTAATTTCATATAAATACTTGATAGTCCCTACTTCTTAGTTCAAGTCCTTATTTTATTTTCTCTTAATTAACCGTGATTCTTGAACCTGATAAAATTATTATGTGTCTAAGGAAGAATTTAGCCTTCATTTCTTTGGCAAAAAATGTATTTAGCGCACTTTCCCCTTTAAAGGGAAAATTTCCCACCGCCCATGTCATTGATTTGAATGATTCTCTCCACTCGTCAGTTCCTTTCACCACTCACCTGAGCTGATCCTTACACCATACTCAAGAATATAGGTGTTAATAAAATTAATGTGGCTCATACGACTTTGGTCATTTTAAACTCAACCTCTATCAATTTATATTTTTAGAACAATGACACACAATTTCCTTAGCAATTGCATTGCTATCCCACTATTACCCAAATTATCCCTTATTAACATAACAAGTAGATCATTTTCATTAGATTAGACACCATCTAGTTGGGTTGGAAAAAAAATTGTATCACCTTTATATTTTGTATAAGACAACAAGACATTATATGTGCTGCATTGCCATGTGTTTAATTCCTCTTCCTCCTAAAATGTTCCATCTCTAAGTCCTCATCAACCTATTAATAAAAAAATATGCTTATTACCAATATTATCTCTTGAATATTAATTTTCTTTTTCTTATAATATTGACATGCCACAACCCATTATTATTGAAGAGGTAAAAACACGGTACAAATTTGATGGAGTGCCCTAACCAAGAATTTGATAAGAAGTATTTCCATCTTATTTGCCTCATAACCGACTTATTTAGTTTTCTCATTGGAATTGAACATTCATTCTTTTATTCCAAGTGTCCTGTAGTAATTAAGTGACATGTATGAAATTACCTTATATATAGAACTTTGCCAAAGGAAAACAATTTGTATGTCAGGGCTGATCTAGATCATTTTTTATTTCGAAACCCGATGGATAATCTTATTTTTGCTTCTTTTTTTACAAGTCTGAGCTATATACCAGTAATTTACGTTTTGCAGTTATGGATTAGCCATATGCTCTAGTATTGAACCTACATCTCTAATACCACTTGTCATGTTCCCCGTTATAACCCTACTTTACATTGTATTCCTATAATGTATTCTACTCCTTAAAGTATCCTTTCTCATGTCCTTTATTTCATAAAGTATTACCTTCTGATTGCTAAGTTGTTTAGCTATGACGCAAAGGATATATATCTTATTCATAATCTCATGTCCTACAAATAAATTATTACCCAAGCCCACAAGCGACCCATTATACTTGTATCATTTTAGGTAGCATTCTTCATAGCATTTCATAGGTGCATAATATGACCCCAAGTGTAATAGGTTTGCTCCAAGGTATATACCTACTATAGGTTCTAGGTTCTTGTAAGACTATGGATGATTATCATACTTTATTAAAATAACCTCTTTTAATGATACTCATAATATCAAAATTCTTATAAGAATATTTTGAGGCCTAAGTGTATTGTGACACCAACATGGTAGAGGAACATGTTTTGACCAGCCTCCTAATTCCAATGTGTGTGCCTATGAAGGTTTAAATATTATTAGTTTACTTATCCAATAAATCACTTGTTGTTAATATCATAGGGTCTAAATATTAGTTTTATAGAGTTACATTGATTAAATTCCCCCCTCCAAGCTTCCTCGTTACGCTACCTGTATTTACAATTCCAATGCATGAAAAAAATAGTGCAGGTGACCGTGCATATGTGTGCATGGGTGACCAATCCATTCAAGCCAACACCTCACCTGCCATGTGCCTATCACATGGTAGGGTACAATCCTGCCTCTTCATGGATGGTACATATGGAATACCTCAATCAAATGGTTGGCAACATTTGTTCCAAACTGTAAATCCTCTCACCCAATGCTTATTGACTTGTTTCCTGTCACTTGCTATGTGTCTGGTCTCTAAATGATGCCAAATGTTAATGGAGGATTAGAAAAAGCTTCCCACCTTACTCCATGTCTTGATCCTCCATCCTTGTTGCTGCAAGCATATAACTGTGTGGTTTAGGTTTTCCTAGCTCTCAACTACTTTTTCCAATTTAGATTCAGTCTCGATAGTGACAACACATTGCAACAATATCATCTAGAGGAATTTTCCCTCTTTCCACCGTAACATTCCCTCGACATTATTTCTTCGAAGTATTCTGGTTATTTAATCATTGAGCTCTTGGTACCCTATAGGTTTCTCATCAACCATTCAACTTGCATCTCATAGCAAGTGATGGAATGGGTTTCTAATTACGTTAACAAACCCACTAGAGGTTTGGTTTTGCTGTCCAATCTCGATTCCACAATTTCAAAAACAACTAGGGGAGTCTATGGTTCCTCCATTGTCGGTCATGTAATTTCCATTATTGCGTATTTACAACTACATGACCTTTTTCCTTTTCCCTCTCGCTTTAAATTTGTTAAACTTTAAGTGTATGCTTAGGTAGCAGGGCGTTTTAAAAGGTATATTTTCTCTGGTGGCTTAGGATAGGTACCTTAGCTATTCCATCTCGAGAACACGAATTTTTCTATGTGGTATTCATTATTCCGCTCAACTCTAGTCAATATTTATTCCATGATGTGCTTTTCCAATTCAATCATTTTCCCCAACCTTGCAGAGTAGTAGGTTATCACTTAATTTATTGTTCCAACTCTTTTTTTCGCAGGAAGAGCGCATTTTAACTTGAAGGTGTTCAACCAGAAATCTTGAGTCAGAGGTAAGATTTATTTGGTTGATATTTTGCTTAAATAAAGAGGTTTACCTCGAATTGTTACTTATGTTGGCCTGGTTTTCTATCACAGGTATTATATGACCCTATATGTTGTTCAATATCCTTTATTATACAACAATGTTGTAGGATTTATTACACCCTCTGACAACCCATATCTTCTTGCGCCCCAGGTTGGTTAAATTGTGCACCCCAGTGACCCAAATGAGTAGTGCACCTATATGTTTTTTAGATTTTTTTTCATTAAGTTGTTCTGGAATACCTTGCTTCGAGTTAAGTTCTGATGGCCAAGCAGGCTTAGAACTATGGCCCATATGGGTGTTTAATAATTCCATCAGACATAGTTTATATAACTGCTAAGATGTATTATTTCTTGTTCCATATATTTGGCTTCAACTTTCAAATTCTTAAAGAATCGTCTAGCCCTGCGAATTTCTTCCCCAAAGTTGTGCTATATAAATTTGTATATTACTTATTTCTTAGGCATGGGTTACTCATATATTTTTCTTTTTTTTGGAGTTGGTATATCAATGATGAATTTTTATTCCCTCTGATCTTTGACTAAGTAGAGCTACTATAATAAACTATTGTGTACTTTCCTTGAGCTATTCAATGTATACTTGAATTGACTAAGTAGAGCGACTATAATAAACTATTGTGTACTTTCCTTGATGTTATAGAAATTTTTGGGCCCTACAACCCCAAGCATGAAATGTCCATAAATCAAGGGCTCCTAAGTCCCTAAAAGTGTTGTTCTAACCCCTAAAGGAACAAGGTCAACAGATTACAGCTTCTCCCAGAAGTTCTCCATGAAAAACTGCTCAGAATTGGTCAAAATAGGATCATTTCAGCTGCTCCACTAGCTAAGTGCATTGCATCTCACCTAAATACACTGTGTGGGTGCATTGCATTTCCAAATCCCTTCTGTGGGGTGCGATGGGCGAGAAATGACAAATGGCAGTGTCATTCCGCGAGGTGGAGAGGCAATGGAAGCTTCCAAAATCTTCTCATGTGACACTTGCCTCACTGAATTTGACCAAGGATGAGTAAGAGACCATCAATCTCCAAGTGGAAGCAAGAACTATCAGAGGGAAGACACTAATCAAATCATGAGCTGACTCATCTCCATTACAAACATCTATATATGGATCCTTCATCCCAGAGATCCAGAGGTTGGAATTTTGCATATTGTAAGGAATTGTTGTTGTTTTCTTGAGACAAACATCAGATTGTTGGGTGATCTACTCTTTGTTTGAGGTGAAGAGGGGCTTCTTTGCTGGGAGGTTGATGCTGGGTCAGAACAACTGGTTGTAACTCCTCTTGGCTCTTTCTTGTTTATCAATAAAAGTTATTCAAGTTTTCCTCCATGCTCTTGTGTCATTGATGCTTGCTACATTTGTATGGTCAATTTACATCTGATCCTAGATTGTTTATAATTATAGATCCATGTCTTTGTATAGTGCTATGCTTCTGTGATCTTACAGGTACTTCGTGAAGCTGGGAGTGCAAGGGAGCAGGTAGCTAAAGACTATCAAAGAAGAGGGGAATCAAATCAGGAGATTAGCACAAGACAGAGGTTGGTCTTTTTGTTCCTCTCTATCTATAATTCATAAAGGAAAAATGAAAGTATTTTTTCTCTGTTTGTATCTAAGGTAGCTGTCACACCTTAGTGGGATAGAGCAGTTCTATATAGACACTTTTCCCTATAACACTTGAGCTATTCAATGTATACTTGAATGGAATTAACCTCTTACTGTTATTTCCTTCTTCCCTCTATGCGCTTAATTAATTATAACATAGTTTAGCCAATTTATTGATAGGTGAACTTCATCTTCTTTCTCTCATTATTTGAATTGATGTAATGATTTTCCCGTAGTTTTTTCTACTACCCAAATAAATATTTATTGACATGATCTTCTAATATGTTGTAACTATTTTTCAATAGATATGTGAATTATTTTTGTATAGTTAATTCATGCCACAACTTGTGAGTTTTTCATGTCCAAATTATAAATTGGTTTTTCAGATGTTCCAAACATAAACATTATTTACATGGTGCACATGTTCGATCGTATGCTATCAAGTTTTATTCTCCGCCTGAATGATCTACTTAGTTGTGCTATTGTTGTTTTCTTTACGATGTTGTATCTCCTGTGCTCAATATGTATATAATGTGGAATTATTGAACTCCATTCCTGACATAATAAAACTTTGTTAGGTCTATAGAGTGTCATCACTAAAATAGTTTCAAAGTCTTTCTAGAAATGGATCACATCTATTTGATATCCTCTCTCGTTTAACATATATTATTTAGGTCTTCATACTACAAGTATTTTAATAATCAAACATTGCTTTTAGATTAGCATAGACTATCAATCTGTATGCGATTTCTATTAAGCTTCTTTACCACTAGGTATCTCAATTTATCCATAGTTGTTCCTAATAATCGAAAATCCTCCCATTACAGAGTGTATTATAATATCATACCCTTTACTATATCCCTACGCACAAATACTTGCCTATGATATGATGGCAGAAAATTGCTCCTATTTATTTACATTTGAACACCTACATGTAGTATAGTAAAAAGAATTGTTCCTATTCCTCAACACCTAACCCTTGCATGTAGATATGGAACTGACAGACTTTAAGTCCCTACACTTCTGGAATATTTCTCTAATATATATATATATATATATATATATATATATATATATATAGATAGATAGATACTCACCTATCAATCATTCAACTCCACTTATCATACTTACCCAGATCCATTAAATGTCTACATACACTTGTATTAAGGCATTTCTATTAGAGTTATGCACAATCTGAAAATATTCTTACGCAAGGAAATAAGTAACAAAATATTTTCTTAATTCTAATTTTCATACACAAAGAAAATCCTCTTCATTGTAATTAAGCTCAACTCCTTTATCAACAACTATCATCATTAAAATTTCTCATATCAAACTTAATATCATTCGATTTTCCATAACAATACCTATGCACAGAAAAAATTCCACAGTAGAAAATCTAACCATAAATTTCACAATGACACATGGGGGAATGAAGCACATGTCTCCACCCAACCGCGAACTGAATATCACCAATTATCCTCCGAGCTAAGATGCGATTGCCAAAAAAACAACCCCTTGTTAACGCCTTCCAAAGGTATTTAATACCTTTCCTTCATGATTTAGTTTCTTTTAACGCCTGCCCTCTATTGTGAAAACCTTATCAATTTACCCAGGCTTTTCCATAAAATCCCACTTTTCTCTCCTGTGGCGCTTTTATGTCTTTTTTTTTGCAAGCTCAAGATCTTTCCATAGCTAAGCAACTTAATGGATTTTTCTCTCCCAACCATTAAGCTTCTCTAGAATTATTATCATGAAGGGATTATCCAATCTCATTTACAAATGAGATTTTTCTTGACAAGAGTCTTATTTCTATATGTCTCACTCCCAAGAAAATACATCTTATTTATTTATTACTAATTATCCCTTTACATAATTATTCAATATATATATCTTTTCCATTTCTTCTCCATCGTAACTGAAGTTAAACAAACAATATTATCGCAACGGAGGGATATTACGAAGAGAATCAAAGACTAAGACCATAAACTTGAAACTTTGGAAACCTAGAAAAATAACACAGACCATACACACAATTCCAAATTCCCTAACAAAAGAACCAATAAATAAATAAGAAAGGTAGATGAATTCATATAGATAAGCACAATTCCCACCTATGAACTCGAAAATGGACATGTACCAAATGATGTTGTCTCGAATGTGGAAAATAATGAATCAATGTCGACCACACGAATCATATACTATAATCTTTTTGCGCAACTTTAATTTAGACACCTATAGCTCCAAAAAAAAACTTCCCTCAAGATACCAATGTGGGAACTACGATTGCATCGCTTCTCCGATACTGTAACAATCGCCCAACAAAGCTTCCTTACCACCCTTAGGCCTGTGACAATAAGAGTAATGTATTTTTCAAAGCAAAGATGTACCCTAGGATGTTAACTAGAAAAATCTCTCTCTATTGGCCCTTCTGTGGTGGAGAGTGAAATCTCACTTGGACAACCACCTCCAAGCCAGAATCTACAACAAAAATAATAGTTTCCATCTATCTTGCTTTGAAAAACTAATGCATGAAAATGTATTTTGGGGAAGCCATATCGCCCCCCCTTAGTTACAATATGGGGTTGTGGGGAGGTCGGTTGACCCCCAAAAACATATCCATCGCCATTAATCACCTTACTTGGGGATCTTTACTATTATTAATTATAAAAAGTATTATTATATGAATTAAACATATATATATATATATATATATATATATATATATATATATAGATATATAACAAAATTATTAATCATGAATATTCACTCTCTCTTTAACATGGAGATTCTTAATAGTAAATAGGTTTGGTTGCGATACAATGAGCCAATACCATGGACTAGTATTCATTTTATAATCAAAATACTTTATATATATTTTAAATTTATAATATTTTTTAGCATCTATTTTGGAAAAGAAGAAATTTGATTTAATTATCATAATTATTAGGTTAACCTCCATGGAATATTTTAGAACATTCTTAGTAGTAGTCACATATCAAAGGTTGCAATTTATGTGAAAATTAGTTATGCCCTTTATTCCTTTTTAATTAAATTTATTAATTAACAAAGAATTTCATGTGAACCTATGTCATATGAACATGATTTATGGTTTTTGGGAATTCACTATTAGCTTAGCCATGGTATTTTCCCATTGTTATTGTAACAAAACCTATTTTTTCGTTAAAAATTTGCATGGAAAAAGGGGGTGAATCTATGTAAAAAGTCTTGTTACGTGTTTTTTTAATGTATATATGTTTAATTAATATATTAATTTTTTTAATAATTATTAACAACAACAATAAAAATAATAATTTAGTCATAATTTAGTTTTTTTTTTTTTTAATCCTCATAGTATGAGATGAATCATGAGGTATGTGTGTTGATGCTTATTATATTTACCACTCATTGAATTTATATGGTCGTTAAATTGAAAAATAAAAATGGAATAATTACCATTAAGATAAACATCAACCATCTATCTTAATTACTACTAAAATAAAAATATTCCATCGATATTATGTAGAGGATAAATCTCTATCATCTACCTATTAATTATGTAGTAGTCTAAATTATAGACTAAATGACTTTTCTCATGGCATTTTTTCTTGTTAATTTAAACCAAAATTGAGCAGATATCTCTAAAAACTTGACTTTAAGTTGTTTAGTCTATCTAGTTACTTGAATTTAAGTTGTTTAATCTATAGAGTTCCCTAGGGGTCTTTCACGGTGTTGAATCTATTTGTGCATTGGAAAATGTATTTTAAACAACAAAAAATTATAATTTTTCTTGAAATTGTATGAGATTTAGGTAAAAAAGAATATTTTTCTATAAGTTAGACTAAGCCATTAATTAAGGATAACGAAATTAAAATTCTAGAAGCCTTATTAAAAAATAGACACAAATATCAATATAAAATATATACATATAGCGTTATCCCATTTTTTCGGATAAATATCATGGGAAGGGGAATATTTTTTTGCTAGTGCATGGTAAACACGGTTGGTTAACACCAATGCAACTAAATAAATGGATGGTAAAGACCAATACACATTAATCTATGTTAATCATCAAAATACACACTCTGTGATGCATTTCACATTACCAAGATTAAAAAAAACATCATAAAAAACTAAAATATGACTTTATTTTACAAGGCAGTGGTCTTTAGTGTGACTTTTTCAACTTTCCGGTCCGAGAATCTGGCGGAAAATAATGAGGTAAAATCTTGATTTGTGCTATTTAAACTGGTTTTTTTTACTATACATGGATTCAGCACCTTGGAAAACCCCTAGGGCACTTTGATTGTGCAGGAGCTACCCACATTTAGTGTGACTTTTTCAACTTTCCGGTCCGAGAATCTGGCGGAAAAAAATGAGGTGAAATCTTGATTTGTGCTATTTAAACTGGTTTTTTTTACTATACATGGATTCAGCACCTTGGAAAACCCCTAGGGCACTTTGATTGTGCAGGAGCTACCCACATTTCACTAAATTTCCACGGGAATTTAGAGAAATCAAACTGAAAAACCCACCGGAAAAGCTTCCAAAAAGTCTCACTAAAGACAACACGTTTTCGAAGATCCATTTTAACTCTAGAGTGGCAAGAAGGATCAAAATTCTTTTCACTTTAAAAGAGGTTATAACCTTGACATATGATGTTAAAATGGATTTAGGTTGGTTTAATTATTAATTATAATTATAATCATTTATTTATTTTTTAATGAGTCAAAATGTGTACATAACACAACATGACATGACAAAATCTTCCATATTGAATTGGTGAGCCCCTTTATCATTACTATTTATTAAAAATAAATAAATATATGAGTTAAATACATACATTTTAAAAGACCATCTAACACGATTCTTAACTATGGAGATTTATGCCCACTTTACCGTGAAGAGACTTTCTTACAATATTATGGGCCAATAACCTGACTTATCAATACTAAATAGCCAAAATACCATATACTAGTACAAGCACATTAAAAATATTAACGTGGTTGATATAGCCGAAGAATTTATAAATATAACCAAAAAAACTATTGCAACAACAAAACTATTGCAATGACTTACCAATGTACACATTTACTTGATTAACCATGTATAAAAAGTTTATGCATCAACTTTAACTTGAGAAAAAAATGAATTAGAGATCTTATTGTCAAATGGACCATTTTTCTCAATAAAATTTTCTTATATATTAATTTCCACATGTAATTAGAATATGAGCTTATTAGAATTGGAATAATGTAATGTCCCTAGGAAACTCGTGGGAAGGGAGCAATGTGAAACAAATCTAATTTAAAAAAGAATTACACATCCTATTGTAAAATGGAGCCTTTTGCTAAATAAAAATTGTTATATATTAATTTCCCCTTCTAATTAAAATCTGAACTTATTAGAATTGGAATAATCTCAAATCCCTAGAAAATTGATGGAGCTCCTAATATAATTTTTTTAATTATTAAAAGCCAATGAAACCTAACAAACTCTGTAACACACTAGAAATATTGATAAACATTAAGCCTAAGCATATGTTGAGCATAATCTCTTGAGAATCAATCTAGGCAGTTAATTCAAAAAACAAAATAAAAGTCAAGAGATCCTCATCCACCTTAAGTTGACACAAAAGGAGTTGTCAAAAGAGGCGGAGGGATTTCCCGGACGACCAAAAGTGGTTAGAATCTGGGCAAAAAAAATTCAAAAAATCTTGTAGTAGCAGTGTTTGAATCCCGTTTTTGATGGTGGAAATGGATTTAGCACCATCAAAAACCTCTATATCACCCAAACCATTGAAGTTTGATAGCTATAACTTGGATTTAGAAAACTTCCAGCCATATTTGATCAAACTATGGCTGAAATTTCCATGATTTTCAGGGAAAAAAGGAAATATGGTTAGAGTAGGGTAGAACAAAAAGTCTTTGGCAAATATGACACTAATTTCTATGATTATTGTTATTATTATATATTGTGTAAATAATTTTTAATAAATAATCGCTGGCACATAACTCCCAATTTTGGACCACAATCGCTAGAAGGCAACCCTGTGAGAGAGACTAAGGGCTAAGAGCTATAGAATAACCGTACGACCATATGATGGATAGGGCAACCTATCTGGGGAGTCAACAACGAATCAAAAACCATATGATGGATAGGGCAACCTATCTGGGGAGTCAACAACGAATCTTTTTGAGACAACGCATCAAGCACCATATGCCTATCACATGGGTTGCACACCTAGTTGCGCATTGTTCAAACCCTAAACCTCCAAATTAAACCTTCCCTTTTTCCTTTTCTACGTAACTCATCCTCGGAGGGATACGAAGTGAATACGAGCATATATGAATAACTTCTCTCGATTTACCTGTATTCATGGCACCTTCATTGATATTACATGAGCCTAAATGGTTAATTGAAGTTTTTCTTTATATGGCTCAATAATTTTCTCTGTGTATACCATATTATCGTTATTACGCCACAAAATATTGTTGTCCAGTTTGCAGTGAAACTCACAACTTACCCTTTTAAAGTCCAATTCAAACCACTCCGAAAGAAGATCTACTCACGCTCCAGAGGTAGGGTTTGTTTAATCAACATTTTTTTTCACTCACTATAATTCACAGATTTACCTTCTCTCGTTAATACTCTCATCTTGCGAATTGCGGTTCTGTTTTTCCTTGATATAGAAGAGGAGTGCACCAGGGCTTGAAGTGGCTTCCATTTTATGGTTTTCTACTTCGCGCATGGCTAAGCGATTTTATGGGTTCTTTCAGTGCTCAATCCATCCGCTCCTCTATCAGTTATTGTTGGTTTCAGCCTAGCTTATTTTATATTTCTCTTCTCTCTTTTATGTAGGAATTTTCTTAATTTTACTCAATTATATTCAGTGATGGAATTCTTGACATGGTTATTTTTGTTGACCCTTTTTGAGTTAGAAGAGGAAAATCCCTTCGCGACAGCTTCATGTGACAGATAAGCCTTTATTTTCACTTAATTTGGGCTTCTGATTGAATTTGTCACATTTTGTTTTCAAGAAACCTATCACATTGGTGTTTAATAGATGTGCTTCCCATTTGTTGTCCCTTCCACATGCATTGAGGGCGTATTCATGCTTCGCTTGTACATAGCATTCCGTCTTCGTAAGAGGTTCATTGACTAACAACGCTCATGTTATTTAATGTTGGTTCGACATTTCTACTCCAGTAATGGGTTTTCTGAGATTTCCCAGATGGGATTTTTGTCTAGTTTATACTTGGTGTTGTATGGATATAAGTCATTCCTACGGTCCATTTACCAACATGCTTCCTAGAAATCCTAGAGAAAGGACAATTGTATAAATTTCACACTGAATTTATACCCATTAGGGGATTTTTTTTGTTTTCGTATAATTTATTTTGTCATCATTACTTTTTCCTGATATATTCTGTTCTATTTAATTTCTTTTTTAGTAATGCTTAATTTGCTGTGGGTTGTTCTAGTTATTGTGGAGAAATATAGTGGGACTCAGAAGCATGGTATTTAATTTGGCATGACATGTGTAATATAGTGATTTTTATTACAAATCAGTTGCTTTCTAGTTAATATGTATTGAGTACCACAATTGTTTTTTCCTCCCATTCCATTTACAAAGTCTATTTCATTCATGTGTTACTGAGTGAATGTCTTGCATATTATTCATTTTACAAGTTGACTTGAATCAACTCTTTAGGTTGGAAGATACTCACATAAAATCTTAAGAATATATCAATTGAACATTTATTTATTTGTGTGTTTAATTCATTTGGTATATAAAAAGAATTTTTGAACGACATAGTGTTTATCTTTGCCAGGCTAGTGCAAAATATTCAATTTATTTTATTTCGTGACTTGAATTTGTCTTTTCCATTTAATAACAGAGAAAGGAATTCTACAATTTTATTTATTTTTTGAGCATACATTGGTTAACGACGTCTCTCTATGTATATATTAATTATCACAATATATATAGTTGGTGTTGGTATATTGAATTAATTGAAAGTTTTCAGATCTAATTCTTTATTCAGGGTTGAATTTTCACTTACTGGTGACTCAATCTCGGATACTACTATTCATCTCCTATTATATAGTTTATTAGTGCTCACTCATCTTTTATATTAAAACTGGAGCGAGCTACTAACAATCATGCCTTCGAGTCTCCGTTTTTTGCTTATGTTATATGATTTTGATACTAGTGGTTTCCTATAGTCACCATATATATATGTGTGGAGAGAGAGAACCAGAGAGATATTCAAGATGGGTTATTTTCACTTTTTATGGAAAAAAGTAGCTCGATTATGAATTTTATGCCACTTTCATACTGAGGTAAACCCTCATCGAGCAATTTACATAGATCAAACAGACTCATGAGTCCAAGGTCAGAATCCTTTTCCTCGGTCTCTGTTAAGGAAAACGGTAACTGATTTCCGCCATGGCCATCTAAACGTTCATGGTTCTCCTAGATTCCCAACTTCCAAACTCAGTTAGACTTTGAAATTAAAATCCCATTGAGATAATATTATTTCCTCATCAATCAGATTTGTTTATAACATTTATTCTGAGGCATAACTAATTTGTTTTAGCAGTTTCCTTTAAAAAATCGCCAATTTATATCACCTATGCATTCTTAATAATTCATATGTAATAAATCTAACAATAAATTCGTCATACAACGATACCATAGAAACATTTTTAATTCCCGTGAGTCCCTTCCCCAATAGGATGCAAAAACCCGTGCATAAAATCCTTCATTTATACCTTGTATAAAACTAGTTAAGGTTTCTACTTGTCAACACTATAACTATTTCTACAATTTAGTATGCAACAAAATTTTCAACCATAAACATGAATATAGAACACAACAAAATTATCAGTTAAAAAAATGATTATAGCACACAATAGTATTTTCAGTGAAAGCCAAACACAATGGCTTTCAAACCAAATAATGAGTAAGATAAAAACAATGCTTGAAATAAACAACAACTAGGAACTCTAACCATAACCAAGTGAATCTACTTGGGATGAACAAATTTCCACCCTATCATGAACCTTCACCATAGGTTCCCCCCAAGCCGAGATCTCATTACCCTCATAATCAACAAACTCTTGTAATTCTAGACAAGGTATTTTTTATGCTTTGCTTCCTTAGTAGACTTTCCTTAGCGACGTCCCACTTTCTAGGGTCTGCCCACCCAATAACCTAGGATTTTTCCTACATTTAAAAAAAATATCTTCCCTTTTTTTGTTAAATCCCGCCTTTTTATCCATGGCGCTTTATTCACCCTTACTCAATGTCCTTTCTATATGAAGTGATTTAATATATTTTTTCCTCCAATCATATTAAATCTCATCAAACAACCCCTAGGGATTTTTAGGAGTCAATTCAAGGAAGTTTGTCGTGATCTTATTATTCCACATTAGTTTCTGGATCTAGGTAATGATCTCTTTAACTCAAGTGTTCTTTCCCAAGTAAATCTCTAGTTTTTTATTAAAATTTATTTATTACATCATTATACCTTATTTCAAATTGAGTTCACCATGGCTTTCTATCTATCGCAACTAAAAATAGTTCAATCTAAACAAATAATATTTACATAGGACGAGAGGGGTATTACATCTAGAGATTCTTAACAAGGTAATGGTGTCTAAACTCTAGTGGAGGTGGCCTCTGTTGGAAATAATAATGAGAGGGGGGTGAATTAGTATTATCAAATGTATAACTTTTTCATTTCCATAAACAGATTTATATATGCTACTTCAATGAAAAAAACTCGTGTGTACATGCCACTGTATTTAAGGCAACCCGTGTACATCCAACAAACTTATGATTCATTTAATGTATCATATGTTGATCTTTAATCAGTGCATCAGTACTTCATTAACCATATAAACAGTAACCATGTGTAGTAATAACAAAACAAACCATCACACATAAGAAACACACATGAACACCAAGATTTAAGGTGGAAACCCAATGAGAGACAAAAACCACCTGTTGTTGTCTTCTTTTAGTATACGAAAAACATGTTTACTATCTTGTACTGGTGCAGGATCATACTGGTATGCAGCCACCCACCTACAGAAGGCTACAAACTTCTCTCATTCTCTAGCTACTACTGGAAGGGAGCTACAACCCCTAGCTCTTGTATTAGCTGATCCCTTTACTAGTACCTAGGCGCTGACCTATAGAAGGCTCCAACCTTCAGTTGTTTTCCAGCTGCTACTCGAAGGGAGATCCAACCCACTACCTCTTGTACTAGCCGATACATTTACTGGTACGTAGGTGCCAACCTATAGAAGGCTACGACCTTCTTTCTTCCTCCAGGGACCACGTCTCATGAATTTTCAGACTGGATACTCCTGGAATAAAACACCACAATCTGAAGGCCACGTTTCATCAAATTTTGATATTAGACCCATTAGTAACATTGAAGCTCAAAATTAATCACCACTGCAATACAACCATCAAATACATCTGCATCAACCAATCACTGAAACTCAATCATCAATATTTGAATCAACCACAATTGAATCAATCACTTGAAAACCCATCATCACTGAAGCAAATCACAATCTATCAATCTGAACATTCAGAACCCTATCATTAGAATATAGTCACTAGAACACAGAGCAGAACCCAAAACTCTGCAACAACAACCAGAACGAACTGCAACTACAAATATCATATTTCATAATGTATACACTACTTGGATGTGACGAACAAGTGTGTATATGCGCTTGTATCAAAGCGAACTAACGTACATATCTACAAATACTAACTTAAAAACTTCACAGCTATTCCAGATTTCAGTCATACCGAGATCATAACATTTACAAAATAAAACATGTGTCAGTATTCAAATCTAGACTATCCATGATCAGACCACATAATGATAATTCATTTCATGCCTTATGATCCTGATCCATCATCCATCATCAACCACATAGGTGCATCCTTAGTTCAGATCAAGCAAAGCATCAGTAGCCCATAACCTGCATATTTGATCTAACACTTCATAAGATATTCAATGCTTGCACACATTGGCCTAATGATCTTTTCCTCCTTATTTAGTTATATCCTTTGTCAATACCTCACACCAAAACCACTTAGGACCAATACCTTGGACCTGATACCTAGGGTTAATACCTCGGACAAAATACCTTGGTTTTCCAACATGTATGTGCTTTTCCTCCTGTGGGAATGTGTGTATAGCTATATGCTCCTTTTGTTTTGTCAAACCGCGTGTATACGGTACTTGGACAAAGTGAACCAGCGTATGCATCTTAAACAACTCTCTTTTTTCAATCTCTGGAGTCCCATCTGTAAGTTAACCTGTTGCACTGTGAACTATCATCTAAGTGAGTTGCCATCAAGGACAACTCTTGTATCATAATGCTAACAATCTCCCCCTTTGGACTTGATGGTAACAACAACACCAAGACACTCTCCAAATTTGACATCAAGGGGAAAGGGCAGACAAAGATATTCTCCCCTGTTGATATACATTATGCAGTCCATGCTCCCCATGAGTACATGCTGAATTCTCTGATTAAGCTCCCCCTTTGTACATGCTGAGATGCACTAAACTTTCCATGCTGCCCCTAGGGACATGAAGAGTATCATATATGAACTGCACCATCAACATCTTCCAGTAGCATCAATATCAACAACCTGTATATGTCCATCATCAAAAGAGTCACCTGAATCAAAACAACTATGTGGATCAAGCAATATAATCATCTTCATGTACCAAGATCTTCTAACACAATGCCAAAAATGCATTATTAGAAGCATATGCTCCCCCTGAACCTGTGCCAACTGTTCATTGTCAGATATAATCATTGCAAATATCAGTAAGAATCATCAACGCATCAGCATCAATCAGATATACATAAACCTTTTAACAACTTATGAGCAGCAACACATTTCCACATATCCTCAGCAGATTGTAACCATCATGAAACAGAGTAGATAATTGACTGAGCCATATCAGACCCGTTTTCCTAATTCTGTCCCACTTATTTTTCTTCAAACCAACAGATACACGACTGTGCAGCTTCGAACTCACGTATATATGCGACTTGTCTTAATGAAACTTGTGTATGAGATTTAGAACACTGAAGTTTAACACTTTCAGCTCCCCCAGAGGTTGTTATGTCTATACATTGGGCCGTGCCACATCTTTCTGACTGTACTTCTTTCTTCTTCCATATCTTTGAGTGTGATGATGTTTTTTCCTTTTGGTATGTTGCGCGAAATTTTCTCCTGCATTCCTTTGATATATGTCCAAACTTGTTAAGTGCATAACATCTTACATGTTTCATATTTCTTCTATAGCAGTTAATGGATTTGTGACCAAACATATTGCAAGAAAAACAATATCCCTTAAAGTACTTGGATGCTGATGATCTTTCTATGTGATGTTCTTGAACCATTCTACTTTTGCATCTCACTACAACTTGTCCAAAATTATGACATATAAAACATTCAACATTATTCATTGGAGGAAATAACCGACTATCATTTCCACAATTAAGAGAAAAATATTTTATTTGAAGACTTTATTTCCTTGGTTGTTGATGGGGTTGACCTCTCATCTCCTTGTTGAGCATTTTAGATTTTGCATTAGAGTTCCTTGCCTCACCTTGTGAGCTAGATTCACCTTCAACAAATAAATGAAAACGAAGACCAATTTTGATGGTAGGACACCTTTGACTACTAAGAATATTATCCAAAATCTTAGTACTGTCTTGAAATCGTAACAATTTATCCTTTTATTCTAATTTACCTTTTAAGATATTTACTTCAACCTGGTATTGCTCTTCCTTTTCTAGATATTGCTTCTTCAAGATTTCTTCAGCCTTTCTTCCTTCTTCCACTTGTTGCCTTAATTTGAGAATCTCATTTTCTTGTTTTTCATCTCCTTGAGGTAGTTCTTCATTCTACTTATTTTCAATATCTTCTTTTAGAGAGAGGATCTTAGGTTCAAGACATTCATAGTAACTGGATCTATCTTTAAGTCTCTTAATTGTTGTACTCTTTTCATTTATTTCATTTCTTAATGATGTCACTTCATCCTGCAACTTTTGACATTGATCTTCCCTTTCCTTGTATTGTTTCCTTACTTTGCTTCTGTAGGTTTTAACTCCGTACAGAAATTACCTACATACAAATTCTAAAACAGATAAAATAAACAATGCGAGAGCATAACACATAAAACACATATACACAGAGATTTTCCCATGGATCCCAAAATCGGGACTACCAGCTTGATTTTTCATTATATTCCTTTCAATGTACAATACATATTTATACATGCCGAAGCATCCAATACCATGGGCCAAAAACCATCACATCCAAAACCATGTGCGAAAATCATGCACAAAACCATAGGTAGGTCCGCCCAACCTAACATAGGGTCCAAAACCAAAATTTTCCGAAGCGCTGCCCTAGACCTCATAGAGTAGGGTTACCTGCACCCCACAAACCCCTTGTGACTCCAACTGCTACATAATCGGCGCAATGAAGGGGGGGCTCTGCCCCTCTTCCAACCCCCTGATTAACTACATGGGCTAGTTTTGGAAAGAATATAACACAACCCAATATTCTCCCACTTGTTGTTTTCTTTCCACAGAGGGCCACAAGAGAGCTTAGTCACTTATCCCCTGCAATGCCCATTGTTTCTCTACACTGAGAGAACTTCTTAGAGCTCACAGATTTTGTCAATGCATCTATAGTATTCTTCAAAGTGTCCACCTTTACCAACAACACCTTTTCATCTTCTATCACATCCCTCACAAAGTGATACTGAACATCAATGTGCTTTGTATTTGAATGATATGTAAGGTTCTTTGCCAAGAAAATTGCACTTTGGCTGTCACAGTCTATCCTTATAGCTCCCTGTACTAATCCCATATTTGAATACAATATCTACAACCAAACTGCTTCCTTGCTTGCATGAGTGGCTGCCATGTATTCTACCTCTGTAGTTGATAGTGCCACTACAGATTGTTTCTTACTCATCCAACGGACTGCACCTCCAAATAAGTTAAACACATACCCACTTGTAGATCTTATTTGATCTAGATCTCCAAACCAGTCTGCATCAAAAAAGCCATGAATATCCAACACTTTGTCCAATCTTGGTCTTCCTTTATAGCACAAACCATAATCACTAGTGCCACGCAAATACCTAAAAACCCGCTTCACTGCTGTCCAATGCTCCTTTCCTGGTTTTGACATAATCCTGCTCAATACTCCCACTGCATGTGAAATGTCTAGAATAGTACAAACCATTGCATACATCAGACTACCAACTGCACTTGCATATGGAACACGGGACATGTCCTCTTCCTCTTCTTCAGAATTAGGACACTGTTTAGCAAATAACTTTACACCTACAGGAATAGGAACCTTCACCGGTTTACTATCCTGCACATTAAACCTCTACAGTATTGTCTTAACATACTTCCTCTGGTTTAACCAGAGCTTCCTCTTTGCCCGATCTCTTTTAATTTCCGTGCCCAAAATATAGTTTGCAGCACCAATATCTTTCATGTCGAATTTGGAGGACAATTGGGTCTTCAAATCCTGGATAATTTCATTATCATTTCCAACCAGCAACATATCATCCACGTACAAGACCAGATAAATAACACGGTCACCAATTAATTTAAAATACACACAGTGATCTGATTTGCTTCTGGTGAAGCCAAGTCCCCGTATAAATGTACCAAATTTCTGATACCACATCCTTGGTGACTTTTTTAACCCATACAAAGACTTCTTTAACTTGCATACCAATTCTTTCTTACCCTTCATCGCAAAGCCTTCATGTTGCCTCATGTAGATCTCCTCTTCTAGATCCCCATGAAGAAATGTTGTCTTCACATCCATCTATTTTACCTCAAAATCAAAAGCAACAACAATAGATAAAAGTAATCTAATAGAAGTTACCTTGGAAACAAGAGAAAAAATATCACCAAAATCAATTCCCAACACCTGGGAATAACCTTTTGCTACCAACCGAGCTTTGTATTTCTCCACCTTTCCTTCTACTTTTATTCTCTTCTTGAACACCCATTTGCTGTCAATGGGTTTCCTTCCAGACGACAACTCCACCAGATCCCAAGCCTCATTTTTGTGCAAAGATTCTATTTCATCAAACATGGCCTCTTTCTAGAGTTTTCCATCCTCTGAATCTACTGCTTCCTTCACAGTTCTGAGATCATCATCAGCAATAGATAAATAAAAATTCGAATAGAAAGAAGATGGACTATACCTTTCTGGTTGCCTTCTTTCTCAAACTAATCTTCTCACACCCAGAGTTTGTGGCTCTTCATCTTCTGATTCCTCCTCTGTTGTAGAGTCTGATTTTACCTCCTTTAGCTCAAACACTATCTTCTCATGTTCCTTTGGCTAGACTTCATGTTTAATAAAATCTTTCATCTCTCTGAACACAACAACTCGGTTGTACATAACCTTCCTTGTTACTAGGTTCCAAAGCTTATAACCCTTTAAACCATCCTTATACCCAATAAAGATGCACTTTTCAGATTTACTATCCAACTTGGTTTGTTTCTCCTCTGGAACATGTACATATGCATCACATCCAAATACCCTCAGATGTGAAAGAGAGGTTTTCTTACACGTCAATACCTCTTGTGGAGTCCTATCCTCCAACGGCGATGAAGGTGATCTATCGACCAGGTAACATGCTGTCTCCACTGCCTCTGCCCAGAATTCCTATCCTAACCCAGCACCACTGGGCATGCTTCTTTCCCTTTCCATGAACGTCTTGTTCATTCTTTCTACAACTCCATTTTGCTGAGGTGTATATGGAGTAGTCTCCTGCCGTGCTATATCACACTTCTTACATAATTCTTCAAATTCCTTATGGCAAGACTCTCCACCGTTATCTGTCCTCAATACGTTTATCTTCTTCTCTATCTAGTTTTCCACCAGAGCCTTGAATTCTTTAAACCTGTCAAAGACTTCAGATTTCTTCTTATGGAAATATATCCATGTATTACTTGAGAAGTCATCTATAAATGATATATAGTACACAGACTTACCCAGTGATGGAACCTTCATAGGTCCAAACACATCACTATGCACAAGCTCTAACATATGTTTTGCCCTCTTACCACTAGAGGGGAAACTCAACCGATTCTGCTTCCCATATATACAATTTTCATAGAAATCAAAATCCATAGAGCTATTACTCATACCTTCTACCATACCTTTACCATGAAGTATTCGAAGGCCCTTCTCTCCAATATGTCTAAGCCTTTGATGCCACAACATGGTCTTCTCTCCACAGACCACTAGATTTTCTGGTCTACTTTCAGGAACCACAAAATTGTTGCACCCATCAACAACAATTATACCTTGCAGCTTGTACATAGTTCCAATCCGAACTCCCCCCATCAATACCAGTGCTCCTCGAACCATCTTGCAGGTATCCTTATCAAACATTGTTTTTACACCTGCATCATCCAACTTGCTTACAGGAATCAGACTTTTGGCCAATGCAGGAATATATAGAACACCTGGAAGTGTTCTAACCCTTCCACCTTGCAAATTCAACTTTACTTTTCCGTGACCAACGATTCTAGCCTTCCTATCACCCCCTAAAAAGACATCACCACCATCGTATTTCTCAAACTCGCAGAACCACTATCTATGGGGAGTGAAGTGAAAGGATGCACCTGAGTCAATAAACCATGCCTCATGATCTACATGTGTACTTGAAGAAGACAAGTACACATCCCCACCTTCATCTGAGGTGGATTTTGCCTATGCAGAAGGAGAATCATCAGATCCCTTTCCTTTATTAGGAGCTTTAGATTTACAGTCCTTTTTGTAGTGACCTTCCTTTCCGCATTTCCAGCATGACACCTTTACAGGTTTTCTTGGAGATTTAGATCTCCCTCTAGATTTAGATCTCCCACTCGATGAATTATTTTTGTTTATGTTCTGGGACCATCCTCATATAGACAAGGCATCACCATTTTGGCTCTCCATATTTTCCCATCTCATCTCCTCTGTCAGCAAGGATGAGACTATTTCATCAAACTGCAAGGCAGTTGCATTGCTACCTATTGCAATAACTAGACTATCCCATGAATGTGGTAGAGAACACAACAAACTCATGCAGTTATCTTCATATGAAATTTTAATATCAACATATGCTAACTAACTTACCACAGTATTAAATGCGTTTAGATGCTCTGTAATTGAGTCTCCATCTTTCATCCTCAAGTTATACAGCTTTTTCCGTAGGAACAATTTATTCACCAAAGACTTAGATTAGTACAAAGTCCCTAACTTGTCCCACAAAGCCTTCGTCGTAGCTTCCCCTGATACATTCAACAATACTAAATCTGAGACACACAATCGTATTGTGCTCTTTGCCTTTTGATCCAACTTCTTACATTCTTCATCAGACACTCCCATTGGTTTAGTACTTGGATCTACCATGATCCACTGATCTTTGTACACCAACAAATCCTCCATCTTGAGTTTCCACAACTCAAAACTCTGACCATTAAATTTCTTGATCTCTATCTTTCCACTACTCGTCATATTCTTTCACCACCAGAATCAATCTCGCAGATCTCCCACTGAACAGGGTCTACCACAGGCCTGAGTGAAACCCCTCAGCAGCAAAGGCATCCCCTTGAAGCCAAAACAACTCTAATACTAAATGTAGGTTTTAACCCCATACATAAATTACTTGTGTATGAATTCTAAAACACATAAAATAAACAATACGAGAGCATAACACATAAAAGTCATATACACAGGGATTTTCCCCTGGATCCCAAAACGGGACTACGAGCTTGATTTTTCATTATATTCCTTTCAATGTTACAATACATATTTATACATGCTGAAGAATCCAATACCATGGACCGAAAACCATCACATCCAAAACCATGTGCGAAAATCATGCACAAAACCATAGGTAGGTCCGTCCAACCTAACATTGGGTCCAAAACGAAAATTTTTCGGGGCACTGCCCTGGACCCCATAGAGTGGGGTTACCTACACCGCTCAAAGCCCCTATGACTCCCCCCGCTACGCAATTGGCAGAATGAAGGGGGGGCTCCGCCACCCTTCTAACCCCTCAGTTAACTACATGGGCTAGTTTTGGAAAGAATATAACACAACCTAATAGTTTCCTTCCTCCAGCTGAGCTTTTAATTTGGTAGCTTCTTATTTGAAGGTACACTCCCTTTTGTTAAAGAGGTCTTGTTGATCTTTGATTTTATCTGCGATTCTTTTAACTTCTTCCTCTATGCTTCTTTCACGATCACTTCCAACATCTTCAATATTGCATGAACAAAGAAAAGTATCACTAGAAGACCAAAAATTTGTACCTGATACTTCATTTGTTTGTTCATCTTCAATCTGAGGTGATTTTGAATCTGAATACTTACTTCCACCTAACGACAAATTGTCTCTCCTGATGTCACTGTTCCTTTGAGATGTCTTCTTTTAATGAGGCACTTTCTTCTTTAGCTTCTTTCCCATTGTTTCTATGTATCTTGTTCAAGCAATCAAGCTTCTGCCAAAGGACCTGCTCTGATACTAATTGTTGGAAATGATACTGAGAGGGGGGGTGAATCAATATTATCAAATCTATAACTTTTTAATTTCCATAAACATATTTATGTACGCTACTTCAATGAAAATAACTCACGTGTACATGCAACTGTATTTAAGGCAACCATACTATATCCAGTAAACTTATGATTCAGTTAATCCATCATATGTTGATCTTTAAACAGTGCATCAATACCTCATTAACCATATAAATAGTAACCATGTGCACTAATAACAGAACAAACCATCACACATAAGAAACACACATGAACAACAAGATTTAAGGTGGAAACCCAATGTGGGACAGAAACCACCTGCTGTTGTCTTCTTTTAGTATAAGAAAAACTTGTTTATAATCTTGTACTAGTGAAGACTCATACCAATAAGTACGCACCCACCTGTAGAAGGCTACAACCTTCTCTCATTCTCCAGCTACTACTGGAAGGGAGCTACAACCCCCTAGCTCTTGTACTAGTCGCTCTTTTTACTAGTACGTAGGCGCTGACCTACAGAAGGCTCCAACCTTCACTCGATTTCCAGCTGATACTAGAAGGGAGCTCCAACCCCCTGGATCTTGCACTAGCTGATCCATTTACTAGTAAGTAGGCACCGACCTACAGAAGGCTACGACATTCTTTCTTCCTCCAGGGATCACGTTTCATGAATTTTCAGACTGGATACTCTTGGAATACAACACCACAATCTGAAGGCCACATTTCATCAAATTTTCATACTGGACCCATTAGTAACATTGAAGCTCAAAACTAATCACCACTACAATACAACCATCAAATACAACTACATCAACCAATCACTGAAACTCAATCATCAATATCTGAATCAACCACAATTAAATCAATCACTGAAAACCCATCATCATTGAAGCAAATCACAACCAATCAATTTGAAAATTCAAAACCCTATCACCAGAATACAGTCACGAGAACACAGAGAAGAACCCAGAACTCTGCAACAACAACCAGAAGCAACTGCAACTACAAATATCATATTTCATAATGTATACACTACTTGGATGTGATGAACCACCGGGTATACGAGCTTGTATCAAAGCGAACCACCATACAGATCTACAAATTCTAACTTAAAAACTTCACAGCTATTCCAGACTTCAGTCATACCCAGATCATAACATTTATAGAATTAAACATGCATCAGTATTCAGATCTAGGCTATCCATGATCAAACCACATAATGATAATTCATTTCAGGCCTCATGATCCCGATCCATCATCCATCATCAACCACATAGGTGCATCCTTAGTTCATATCAAACAAAGCATCAGAAGCACATACCCTGCATATTTGATCTAACACTTCATAAGATATTCAATGATTGCACATATTGGCCTAATGATCTTTTCCTCCTTATATAGTTGTATCCTTTGTCAATACCTTGGACCAAAACCACTTAGGACCAATACCTTGGACCAAATACCTAGGGTCAATACCTCGGACCAAATACCCTTTTTTCCAACATGTATGCGCTTTTCCTCCTATGGGAGTGCGTGTATACATATACTCTCCCTTTGTTCTGTTAACCTATGTGTATACACTTCTTGGACAAAGTGAACTAGTGTATACTTCTTAAACCACTCTCATTCTTCAATCTCTCAAGTCTGATTTGTACTTTAACATGTTGCACTGTGAACTGTCATTTGAGTGAGTTGACATCAAGGACAACTCCTATATCATAATGCCAACAATCTCTCCATTTAGACTTGATGGCAACAACAACACCAAGATACAATCCCCCTTTGACATTAAGGGCAAAGATTGGACCAGTATATTCTCCCCCATTGATATACATTATGTAGTCCATGCTCCCCCTGAGTACGTGCTGAATTTTCTGATTAAGTCCCCCCTTTGTACATGTTGTGATGCACTAAACTGTCCATGCTCCCCCTGGTCACATGCAGAGTATCATATCTGAATTGCACCATTAGCATCTTCGAGTAGCATCAATATCAACAGCCTGCATATATCCATCATCAAAAGAGTCACCTGAATCAAAACAACTATGTGGATCAAGAAATATAATCATCTTCATGTACCAAGATCTTCTAACATAATTCCAACAATGCATTTTTAGAAGCATATGCTCCCCTTGCACCTGTGCCAACTGTTCATTGTCAGATCTGAATATTGCAAATATCAGTAAGAATCATCAAGGCATCAACTTCAATCAGATATACATCAACTTTTTAACAGCTTATGAGCACCAACACATTTCCACATATCACTAGCAGATTGTAACCATAATCAAACAGAGCAGATAATTGACTGAACCATATCAGACCCCTTTTCTTGTGTCTGTCCCACTTCTTTTTCTTCGAATGAACATACACATGACTATGAAGCTTTGAACTCACGTATATACATGACTTGTCTTCATGAAACTTGCCTATGAGATTTAGAACACTGAATTTTCACACTTTCAGCTCCCCCTGAGTCTTCAAGTGTGATGATGTTTTCTCCGTTTGGTATGGTGCCCAAAATTTTCTCCTGCATTCCTTTGCTATATGTCCAAACTTGTTACATGTATAACATCTTACATGTTTCATATTTCTTCTATAGCAGTCAATGGCTTTGTGAGCAAACATATTGCAAGAAAAAAAATATCCCTTAAAATACCTGGAAGCTAATGATCTTTTTGTGTGACGGTCTTGAACAATGATACTTCTGCATCTCGTTGCAACATGTCCAAAATTATGAGATATAAAACACTGAACATTATTCATCAGAGGAAATAACCGACTATCACTTCGACAGTTAGGAGAAAAATATTTTCTATGAAGATTTTCTTTCCTTGGTTGTTGATGGGGTTGACCTCTCATCTCCTTGTTGAACATTTCAGATTTTGCATTAGAGTTCCTTGCCTCACCTTGTAAGATAGATTCACCTTCAATAGATTCATGAAAGCCAAGACCAATTTTGATGGTAGGAGACCTTTGACTACTAAGAATATTATCCAAAATCTTAGTACTGTCTTGAAATTGTAACAATTTATCCTTTTCTTCTAATTTACCTTTTAAGATATTTACCACAACCTGATATTGCTCTTCCTTTTCCAAATATTTCTTCTTGAATATTTCTTCAGACTTTCTTCCTTCTTCCACTTGTTGCCTTAATTTGAGAATCTCATTTTCTTGTTCTTCATCTTCTTGAGGTAGTTCTTCAATCTGCTTATTTTCAAGATCTTCTTTTAGAGATAGTATCTTAGGTTGAAGACTTTCATAGTAGCTATATCTATCTTTAAGTCTCTTGATTTTTGTACTATTTCCATTTATTTCATTTCTTAATGATGTCACTTCACCCTGCAGCTTTTGACATTGATCTTCCCTTTCCTTGTACTGCTTCTTTACTTTGTTTCCTTCCTCCAACTGAGCTTTTAATTTGGTAACTTTTTCTTTGAAGGCACACTCCCTTTTGTTCAATAGGTCTTGTTGATCTTTGATTTTATCTGCGAGTCTTTTAACTTTTGCCTCTATGTTTCTTTCACGATCACTTCCAATATCTTCAATATTGCATGAACAAAGAAAACTATCACTTGAAGGCCAAAAATTTGTACTTGATACTTCATTTGCTTGTTCATATTCAATTTGAGGTGATTCTGAATCTAAATACTTACTTCCACCTAACGGCCAATTGTCTCTCCTGCTGTCACTGTTCCTTTGAGATGTCTTCTTTTTCTAAGGTTCTTTCTTCTTTAGCTTCTTTCCCATTGCTTCTACATATCTCCTTCAAGCAATCAAGCTTCTGCCAAAGGACCTGCTCTAACACTAATTGTTTGAAATGATACTGGGGGGGGGGCTGAATCAATATTATCAAATCTACAACATTTTTATTTCCATAAATAGATTTATATACGCTACTTCAATGAAGGTAACTCACGTGTACACACAATTGTATTTAAGGCAACCATCATATATCCAAAAAACTTATGATTCAGTTAATTCATCATATGTTGATCTTTAATCAATGCGCCAGTACTTCATTAACCATATAGACAGTAGCCATGTGGAGTAATAACAAAACAAACCATCACACATAAGAAACACACATGAACAACAATATTTAAGGTGGAAACCCAATGCGGGACAAAAACCACCTGCTGCTGTATTCTTTTAGTATAAGAAAAAATTGTTTACAATCTTGTACTAATGCAGACTCATACCAGTATGCAGGCACCTAGTTGCAGAAGGCTACACCCTTCTCTCGTTCTCCAGCTACCACTGGAAGGGAGCTACAACCCCCTATCTCTTGTACTAGTAGAATCATTTACTAGTACGTAGGCGCTGACCTATATAAGGCTCCAACCTTCACTCATTTTCCAGCTACTACTGGAAGGGAGCTTTAACCCCCTAGCTCTTGTACTAGCCGATCCATTTACTAGTAAGTTGGTGCCGACCTACAGAAGGCTATGACCTTCTTTCCTCCTCTAGGGACCACGTTTCATGAATTGTCAGACTGGATACTCCTGGAATACAACACCAAAATCTAAAGGCCACATTTCATCAAATTTTCATACTGGACCCATTAGTAACATTGGAGCTCAAAATTAATCACCACTACACTACAACCATCAAATACATCTACATCAACCAATCACTGAAACTCAATCATCAATATCTGAATCAACCACAACTGAATCAATCACTGAAAACCCATCATCAATGAAGCAAATCACAATCAATCAATCTCAACATTCAAAACCATGTCACCAGAATACAGTCACCAAAACACAGAGCAGAACCAAGAAGTCTGCAACAACAACCAAAAGCAACTGCAACTACCAATATCATAGTTCATAATGTATACGCTACTTGGATGTGATGAACCATCGTGTATACGTACTTGTATCAAAGCAAACCAATGTACAGATCTACAAATACTAACTTAAAAACTTCACAACTTTTCCAGACTTCAGTCATATCCAGATCATAACATTTACAGAATAAAACGTGCGTCAGTATTTAGATCTAGACCATCCATGATCAGACCACATAATGATAATTCATTTTAGGCCTTATGATCCCGATCCATCATCCATCATCAACCACATAGGTGCATCCTTAGTTCAGATCAAGCAAAGAATCAGAAGCCCATAACTTGCATATTTGATCTAACACTTCATAAGATATTCAATGCTTGCACACATTGGTCTAATGATCTCTTCCTCCTTATATAGTTAGATCCTTTGTCAATACCTTGGACCAAAACATCTTAGGACCAATACCTTCGACCAAATACCTAGGGTCGATACCTCGGATTAAATACCTTTTTTTCCAACATGTATGCGCTTTTCCTCCTGTGGGAGTGTGTGTATATGTATATGCTCCCCTTGTTCTGTAAACACTCGTGTATACGCTGTTTGGACAAAGTGAACCAGCGTATACTTCTTAAACCACTCTCATTCTTCATCTCTCGAGTCTGATCTGTAAGTTAACACGTTGCACTATGAACTATCATCTGAGTGAGTTGCCATCATGGACAACTCCTGTATCATAATGCCAACAATCTCTCCCTTTGGACTTGATGGCAACAACAACACCAAGACACTCTCCCCCTTTGACATCAAGGGAAAAGTGCAGACCAATATATTCTCCCCCATTGATATACATTATGTAGTCCATGCTCCTCCTGAGTACATGTTGAATTCTCTGATTAAGCTCCCCCTTTATACATGCTGTGATGCACTAAACCATCCATGCTCCCCTTGGGCACATGTAGAGTATCATATATGAACTGTACCATGAGCATCTTCTAATAGCATCAATATCAACAACCTGTATATGTCCATCATCAAAAGAGTCACCTAAATCAAAACAACTATGCGGATCAAGAAATATAATCATCTTCATGTACCAAGATCTTCTAACATAATTCCAACAATGCATTTTTAGAAGCATATGCTCCCCCTGCACCTGTGCTAATTGTTCATTTTCAGATTTGATCATTGCAAATATCAGTAAGAATCATCAAGGCATCATCATCATCCAATATACATCAACTTTTTAACAGCTTATGAGCACCAACACATTTCCACATATCATTAGCAGATTGTAACCATAATCAAAAAGAGCAGACAATTGACTGAACCATATCAAATCCCTTTTCCTGAGTCTGTCCCACTGCTTTTTCTTCGAACCAACATATACGTGACTATGCAGCTTCGAACTCGCCTATATATGCGACTTGTATTCATGAAACTTGCGTATGAGATTTAG
The DNA here is from genome assembly GCA_031772625.1 of Pinus tabuliformis. NCBI lineage: Eukaryota > Viridiplantae > Streptophyta > Pinopsida > Pinales > Pinaceae > Pinus > Pinus tabuliformis. The sequence goes on from CM062815.1 coordinate 385,373,690, forward strand.
AACATTGAATTTTCACACTTTCAGCTCCCGCTGAGTCTCTTATGTCTGTACATTGTGATATGCCACATCTTTCTAACTGTACTTCCTTCTTCTTCCATATCTTTGAGTGTGATGGTGTTTTCTCCTTTTGGTATGGTGCCCAAAATTTTCTCCTACATTCCTTTACTATATGTTCAAACTTGTTACATGCATAGCATCTTACATGTTTTATATTTTTATTCTATATTAGTTAATGACTTTGTGACCAAACATATTACAAGAAAAACAATATCCCTTAAAGTACCTGGAAGTTGATGATCTTTCTATGTGATGGTATTCAACCATTCTAATTCTGCATCTTGCTGCAACATGTCCAAAATTATGACATATAAAACATTCAACATTATTCATCACAGGAAATAACCGACTATCACTTCCACAGTTAGGAGAAAAATATTTTCTTTGAAGACTTTCTTTCCTTGGTTGCTGATGGGGTTGACCTCTCATCTCCTTGTTGAGAATTTCAGATTTTGCATTAGAGTTCCTTGCCTCACCTTGTGAGCTAGATTCACCTTCAAGAGATTCATTAAAACGAAGACCAATTTTGATGGTAGGAGACCTTTGACTACTAAGAATATTATCCAAAATCTTAGTACTGTCTTGAAATCGTAACAATCTATCCTTTTCTTCTAATTTACCTTTTAAGATATTTACCTCAACTTGATATTTCTCTTCCTTTTCCAGATATTTCTTCTTCAAGATTTCTTCATCCTTTCTTCCTTCTTCCACTTGTTGCCTTAATTTGAGAATCTCATTTTCTTATTCTTCATCTGCTTGAGGTAGTTCGTCATTCTGCTTATTTTCAATATCTTCTTTTAGAGAGAGGATCTTAGCTTCAAGAATTTCATAGTTACTAGATCTATCTTTAAGTCTCTTGATTTTTGTACTCTTTTCGTTTATTTCATTTCTTAATGATGTCACTTCATCCTGCAGCTTTTGACATTGATCTTCCCTTTCCTTGTATTGCTTCGTTAGATTGTTTCCTTCCTCCAACTGAGATTTTAATCTGGTAGCTTCTTCTTTGAAGGCATACTCCCTTTTTTTAAATATATCCTGTTGATCTCTGATTTTATCTTTGATTTTTCTAACTTATGTTTCTATTTTTCCTTCACGATCACTTCCAATATCTTCACTATTGCATGAACAAAGAAAATAATGACTAGAAGACCAAAAATTTGTACCTGATACTTCATTTTCTTGTTCATATTCAATATGAGGTGATTCTAAATCTTAAATCTTGCTTCCACCTAACGGACAATTGTCTCCCCTACTATCACTGTTCCTTTGAGATGTGTTCTTTTTCTGAGGCGCTTTCTTCTTTAGCTTCTTTCCCATTGTTTCTACGCATCTCCCTCAATTGATCAAGCTTCTGCCAAAGCACCTGCTCTAATACCAATTGTTGAAAATAATACTAAGAGGGGGGGGGGGGTGAATCAATATTGTTAGTGTCAGTGTCTTCACACTACCATCAGTGATCAAAATATACTCTTTTTCATTTCATACTAGGAGTCTCATTCTCATGAGGTCGCATTCCATTAGGTCATGGATCTACTGATGGTAGGGTTATTTCAGTTTTTTGCTCATGATATGTACTTGCTGACCTCCTTTCGCACCTTTCAGTCAATGATTTATGCTCATTTTCAGTTCATTTCATCAATTACATAGGGTTTTGGTCTCATTAGGTCTTAGGGTTTCCACCATGGTCAAAATTCAGTGATTATTGGTAATGATGCTCATCAGAGACATGAGGAGGTCAATAATGATTAGAAAAGTCATAATTTGTCAATTTGTAAGCTTAATGAAGTTCTCACCTCAAAACTAGTTTTGAGGTGGCAACAGAGCATTTGTATTTTATATTTAAATTTAATGTAATTTTATTGTTCTCATATGTAATAAATGGTTCCATGCTGCTCCTAGTCACCTGGTGATATTGCCAAGTACCTACCACTGCAAAAAATCAAAAGAGTTTGAGCATCAGCCCACCTATAAAAGCAAAAAGACCAAGCATCAAAAAACATAGTACTAGAAAGAGAAAATAGACATTATGAAAGTGGGTTTTCAACAACAAAAATAAAAAAGTGAAAGCTATATAAAGCCATATCTCTATTTATCATTTCATTGTGTTAGTGAAGTCAAATTTCCAAAAGGAGACCTAAGAAGCAATTTTTAATTGTCATTGAGCAAAAGAGTGAAGTCACTGCATTTTGGAGAAATTCTAACCAATGCTGCGCATCTGAGTTGGCGCTACGCACCTGGCAGTGTTTTCATTTCTAAATTTGCACAGGCACTGCGCATCTAGGTAGGCATTGAGCACCTATGTGCGGCACTGCGCATCTGCCCAGCCAAGTTCTAAATCAACTAAAACTTTCCCAAACTCTGCAATTCGCCTCAAAATCTTCAAATTATCTCTCTTTCAAGTAAGTATACTTATCATAGCTTGTGAATCAAGGTTTTGTTTACCAAATTTTGGTGTTGTGCATTCTTAGTATCAAACCCTAGCTTCTAGGGTGAAGCCCTAGTTTTCCTCATTTCACAAGTATTATACAAACCCTATCTACTTGTCATTATTTCCTAAACTAAACCCCATTCCATTTACATATTTCCTAAATCCCATTCCCCTCATACATTTTCCCCATTCCCACTTACACTTTCCCCAAACCCTACAAACCCTATCCACATCACTAAACCCTGCCCACTCTCCTAAAATCCCATTCACACTCCCTAAACTCTATTTACACATCATACTCTCACATAATCCTCCATACACTCTGCCCACTCCATTCCTCCACCCCGTTTTCACTATATTATTCACTATTGTCCATATATAAACACAAGTGTTCACAACCATAAAAGGCAATGGAAAGAGACAGTGAGTATGAGTTTGAAGAAGACACCCTTAGTGCTAGTTCTAGGGAGAGAAACATACAGTAGAGGAAGCCTCATAAAGGAGGAAGAATTATCAGAGAGGAGCCCACTAGTTTGAGGGAGTTGCAAGCCTGTCCACTTGCCATTTCTTGCTTTAAGCACTAGGCATGCTTTGACTTTTGTGAGATGATAGAAAGAGTCAGATTTCATCATGAGTTGGCTAGGCTATTTGTGACACATTTGCACAGTAATGAAGTAACCCTTGTTGGAATAACATTCACCATATCACTAGCTGTCATCTCAGAGGCTACAATTATTCTAGATATGGGTGAAAATTGGTAAAAAGGTCAGGATATTGATGAGGAGTACTATGAGCCTTACATCAAGGCTAGAAAGAAAGACAAAATGAAGAGAGTATTACCCTTCAAGTTTTTGGAAGACAGATATGCTCCATTGATGAAAATCATTATCAAGTACTTCACTTGTGAAGGTAGGTTCTCCTAGTTGTATGCCTACCACATTAGACTTCTCATGCATTTCACTAGAGTAAAAATGATGAATATCCACTACTTCATGTTCAAAAACATTGAGAAGATGGCACATATTGTAAAGAGGAAGCCATACCTCCAGCATTTGAATAACATTTTCCATTACTCTTTGATTAAAATCATTGTTCTACTTTAGATGAACCTTCTTAACATGCCATGGGAGACTTTCATTTCTCATGAGATGTTCAAAGGCCCACAAATATTTTCATCAGTACATCATGAAGAAGGTGGACCTTCAAGCCATGAAAAAGTCAAAGAGACTGAAACTGTTGGAGTACTAGTGTTTGTGACATACAAGAGGGGTACTAGGAAAATTTTTGCAGCTGCTAGGAAAGTATTATCTCCACAAGGTGTGGACGGGGTCTTGCCTTCATCATCAGGCCACAGGAAAATGATATCTCCACAAGGTGTGGAAGGGGCTTTGCCTTCTTCTTCAGCAAAATAGGTATAGGTTGAGTAGCAAAGAAAAGGAAAAAGTAAGGGCAAGAAAAAGGTGCAAGAAAATGATCTTAGTGATGAGCAGGAGAGAGATTTCAATCTTGTTGAGCATGAGGAGCCACAATAGCATTTCACTCATCATGGAGTTGACATTATTGATTTGAAAGCTCGGGATCCAAAGACTGTCAAAGACATGATCATAAAGGAGCAAGAGGCTGAAATACAATCCTTGTCAGATAGCTTAGAGAGAGCTAAGTTCATCATCAAATATTTAGAGCAAGAAAACAAACAATTGAGCGACAAGCAAGTCCTCATGGAGCTGCAAATGATCAAAGAAAACAGGAAAAAAGCCAAGGAGGCTAATGTCAAGTTGACTTCAATTGAACAAGAGATTGAGAATGATAGGGAAACTTGGCTTGAGAGCATCAACATACACCTTGAGGGGTTGATTGATAAGGCCAATAGGGACAAGAAGATGCTTCACCACATGGCCTATCATTACTTGACCCGAAACAAAATCTGTAACATAAGGATCAGGAAACTTAAAGCTAGATTGAGGAAGGCTTTAAAGAGAAAAAAGGAGCAAGATAAGTTGAAGATATTAGCTAAAGCCTCACTAGCCCATCAAAGCAACTAATGGTGGTGTCTCGTGCCAAATCTGGGCAAGTTTTGATGATTTTTTGTCTTTTTCAAATTTTGAAATTTTGAAAACAAGAAATTGGCCCAGATGCGCAGCGCCACCGGTGCTACACTTTTCCATGGAGCACTTGTTGGAGGAAAGTCTTATATATTTGGATTCAACATAATGAGAGCATTCATCCCTGAAAGTTTCAGAAATTTTGGAGCAAACTAGGTCACCAAAAGGTCAAAAAACTACCAAAAAATGACCTCTCTGCCTTTTTTTGGACACACAGAAGAAACCTTGGGAGATTTCAGTTTTGAGGGGGCAAGTGACCTCCAAATGAAAAATTTAAAGTTTCAATAGAAACTAGACAGGAAGACCTTTCCAATGAGCCATATTGTGCTAAATTTGGCTAAGGGGAAAGCATCCAAAAGTGGGTGGAACGTGGCACTGCATTTTTGGCTCATGTCGCTGCACTTTTGACCAGTTTGCCAGAAAATCCAATTTTCGCCTATTCTCACTGCAAGTTGACTTTTTCTCTCTTCATGGATGATTTTATGATTGTAATTAATGTCTTGGCATGTAAATGTAATAGTGAAATGATCTTAGAAGGTAGATTCATCAGTTTGAGGTGGTTTTGGGGTCAATGAATTAGTTTCCATGCTTATAAAGGCAAGTTGTTCCACTACCTATATTCCAGTTCCCTATTTGGAAATGGTTGTAACAGCTCCTTTTCTCTTGGTTTGGACCCCTGATGGCTAGCATAGGTGGTTTGATGTCTATATTATGTATTTTTTTTGTCATTAGCAAAGGTTGGACTCTCTTGGATGCTTTGAGCTATATTGTACACCTTTATTAGCAGTTTGGCAAGGAAATAAACCAATATTTGCAGCTAATTTTATGGGATACTTGTGGTATAGTGTTTTTGCATAGTTTCTTCTTCTATTATTAGTTTTTCTCATGTGTTATGTGTGCCACAATCCAGTTCATTTCTTCAAGCTGAATGATATCAAGAAGGATAGGTATAATTCACTGTTTACAGTGCTCTGCCTTAGGAAGCCATTCAATTTTTGATGTTTTCTACTATGTGAGAAGGATACATGATCTTTGCATGCCCTCCTCAGCTTCTAACCAGTCTTAGATCTCTCACCTCATTCAATTTCAAGTGCCAAAGCACCTACCTACCTCGCCCCATAGAACACCTTGCATCCTGACTTGATTTCCCGGACCCAAAACTGCCTAGCTCCATTTTATCTAGCAACAAAACCAACAAAATCAATCAAAAACCCTAGAGCTACTATACCTAGCCTAAAATCCATATCTAATCCAGTCATCTTGACTGAGATTCACAAGGAGAGAGCTCTCTCCCGACCTGGTAGGGTTAGCTACCAGGTTAAGCTTGGCTTGTGGTTATCCTAGGATTGCCTTCCTTCAGCCTGAGGTCAATCTAGGCTCTAACAAGTATTATCAGATCTATAACTTTTTCATTTCCATAAACATATTTGTAAATGCTACTTCAATGAAGGTAACTCGCATGTACACACAACTGTATTTAAGGCAACTAGTCTATATCCAGCAAACTTATGATTCAGTTAATTCATCATATGTTGATATTTAATCAATGCATCAGTACTTCATTAACCATATAAATAGTAACCATAAGCAGTAGTAATAGAAAAAACCATCACAAATAAGAAACACACATGAACACCAAGATTTAAGGTGGAAACCCGTTGTGGCACAAAAACCACATGCTACTGTCTTCTTTTAGTATAAGAAAAACCTTGTTTACAATCTTGTACTGCTGCATACTCATACCAGTATGCAAGAATCCACCTCTAGAAGGCCACGACCTTATCTAATTCTCTAGATACTACTGTAAGGGAGCTACAATCCCCTAGCTCTTATACTAGTCGATCCATTTACTAGTACGTAGGTGCCGACCTACATAAGGCTCCAACCTTCACTCATTTTCCAGCTGCTGTTGGAAGGGAGCTCCAACCCCCTAGCTCTTGTACTAGCCGATCCATTTACTAGTACATAGGCGCTGTCCTACAAAAGGCTATGACCTTCTTTCTTCCTCCAGGGACCATGTTTCATGAATTTTTAGACTGGATACTCCTGGAATACAACACCACAATCTGAAGGCCACATTTCATCAAATTTTCATATTGGATCCATTAGTAACATTGAAGCTCAAAATTAATCACCAATGTAATACAACCATCAAATACATCGACATCAAACAATCACTGAAACTCAATCATTAATATCTAAATCAACCACAACTGAATCAATCACTAAAAACCCATCATCACTGATGCAAATCACAATCAATCAATCTTAACATTGAGAACCCTGTCACCAGAATAAAGTCACCAGAACAAAGAGGATAACCCAGAACTCTGCAACAACAATCAGAACCAACCGCAACTACAAATATCATATTTCATAATGTATACACTACTTGGATGTGAAGAACCAGCGTGTATACATGGTTTTACCAAAGCGAACCAGTGTACACATTTGCAAATACTAACTTAAAAACTTCACAAATATTCAAGACTTCAGTCATACCGAGGTCGTAACATTTACAGAATAAAACATGCATCAATATTCAGATCTAGACTATCCATGATTAGACCACATAATGATAATTCATTTTAGGCCTTACGATCCTGATCCATCATCCATCAAAAACCAGATAGGTGCATCCTTAGTTCAGATCAAGCAAAGCCTCAGAAGCCCATAACATGGATATTTAATCTAAGACTTAATAAGATATTCAATGCTTACACACATTGGCCTAATGATATTTTCCAACTTATATAGTTAGATCCTTTGTGAATACCTCAGACCAAAACGACTTAGGACCAATACCTTGGACCAAATACCTAGGGTCAACACCTTGGACCAGATACCTTGGTTTTCCAACATGTACATGCTTTTCCTCTTGTGGGATTGCGTGTATGCGTATAAGCTCCTTTTGTTTTATTAACTCGCATGTATACACTGCTTGGATAAAGTGAACTAGTGTATACTTCTTAAATCACTATCTTTCTTCAATCTCTGGAGTCTAATCTGTAAGTTAACTTGTTGCACTATGAACTATCATTTGAGTGAGTTGCCATCTAGGACAACTCTTATATCATAATTCAAACCACTTCAAGGAGGTTAGGATCTATGGAAACAAATTTGGAATAGGAAGTATTCTCAAATCTCTTCTCAGTTAAAAAATCTAAGAGCTACAATTTATCCATTAGGCTCCTCTATATGGGACTTGACATGAGAAAATCATCGCCTTATTCAAAACCATGCTTTATTGAAGATGAGGAATGCAAACATAGTGCTCTTTTAGAAGGGTGCTTGGCATTATCTGTCTCACCTAGGGGATTAAGAGGAATTTCAAGAGCAAGATACCTCTACATCGTCTCAATAGTGTGCCAAAATAGAGGGATTTTGGAAACCTTTCCCCCATTTTACTCTATGGAGAAGGTGGAAGACGCCAGATTATTGGCCTAAGAACCTAACTATGACAAGCTCGCCTATTCTTACTAAGGAATTCCAAAGTCATAAAAATTCCATTGATCAATTTCATTACAAAATTCATTGGGGATACCAACCTAAGGGAATTTTTGCACCTAAAGAGGCTTATTCACTACTCCTTGGTCATAATGAACTTCAAAGCAAACCCGTTTGGCAGAAAATTTGGATGCATGGCCATTAGTCTAACACCAATCATTTATTTTGGTTGATTTGAAAGAAGAAAATCCTCTCATGGGATTGAATTTAGAAGAAGCGATTCGAGGGTCCTTTGATTCCCCCTCTATCCTAGAACCAAGAACAGAACATGTAGCACATTTTAAACGTCTACCCCTATGTCAACAGTTTATGGGCTTAGATATTATATCTCTTTGGATATTCAAATGAGAACTAAAATAGTCTTGTGTAAACTATGGAGAAATGGTGACCAAGAATATTCAAGAATCCAAATTTGAATTATGCAAGAATTTTGGCTCCAGAAATTGTTATGTTGCTAAATTGGAAAGAAAGAAACAAAATGATATTTAAATAAATGGAAAATGAATAAAATAAAATATGGAAAATTTTCAAATAAAATATTAGGGAGACCATCCTCTTAGAATATTGGAATCGAGAGGACTAGAAAACTTATCAACGTGAGATAGGGATTTTGACCAATCTAAATCTCTCACCATTAATTATCCCTAAAATCCCCTCCAAGGATCCTATTACTATAAACAACTCTCCCACAATTTCTTACCCCTCCACTATTGGTTTTCTGAAGTTAAATTTTGATTGTGTATCTAAAGAAAATCCTGGCCAAGCAGAGCATGGGTGGTTCTTATGCAAGAGAGAAGGATGATAATTAAAGCTGTATACTCGAAATTGTGGCATCACTAATAATAATGTGGCGAAGCTCCTTGGTTTGGAGATGGGTCTAAGCTTGACTAAAAATGAATGTTAGTAAAAGTTGTAGGTTGATGGTGACTCAACTGGTTATAACAATGATCCAGGTGGATATTGGTGGCCACCTGCCAAGTCCACCTGGACCCCCACCATTGTCTTTCTCAGCATTTTCAGTTTCCTGAATTGTAGCACAACTTACTATTTTTAGCAGTTTTTTCGGGTCCTGAACTTCCGAAGCCGTTTTGAGGCCCTAAACGACGTTTTTTTGGGAATCTAGGGAAACATGGGTCCATGGATCGATGTTGCCTCCCAAAGTGGTAGTACTCGGATAGATCTTTCTAACGAGCTATCGTACGCGTCAAAAGGAGATCGTATGCCAAAGTTACGACCCTGGGAAATTGATGTACCAATTTACCCAAACAGGGCCCACAATTTGGCGTTTCATCTTCTAGGGTTAGGTTTCGGGATGTGAAGGGTTTTCCATTGTTTCTCAACAATAAATAGGCCTTCAAGCCTCATTGTAACACAGTTTTTGAGACAGTTCAGAGGCATGTAGCCATCACATCTCTTCTCAGAGATAAGCTACCATCGCCCTAGCTGGTTTATTTCCATTTCTGGTTGTAAGCATATTTCAGTATTTTCCATTAATGAAATGAAGTGTTATTTCCGCTGCATCTTTGTGTATATGGTTATCTCTGTGATTTGTTGCGTTCCTGTTTAAATCCGGATCAGTGGTATCAGAGCGGTCTACTTTTTCTCTGTTTTTCTTTGCATGTCCCCAACGAGGTCGGGATATAAGAAGTTAGGGCTTGAACTGGTCGAACCTTTGCAAGACCAGCCTCACAAATCCCGACGGCCTCTCATGGCGGATGAGAAGAAAGATGAGGGGGCATGAGATCCCATCAAAATCTTGCTCGAAGAAGCGCTCGAGCGGCAAAGGAACGCGATGATGGATAGCTTTGCGCAGATCCTTCAGCAGCTACCCAGAGGCGACGCATCGGCTTCCAACAGCGACTCTAGAAATGCCACACCCTTCAAGGTACAAGTTAATTTTGAAATCCCCATCTTCGAGGGTCAAATAGACGCAGATGCCGTAGATAAATGGTTAAATCTGCTAGATGGGTATTTTTCTGTTCATGAATTTTCAAATCGGGAAAAGATTGTTTTCGCTCTTCTCAAAGCAGCCCCCCACGTCAAGGACTGGTGGGAAACCTACTGCGAGTAGAAGGATGAAAGTACAAGCCCACTATTTTCAGCCGCACCCACTTGGAATGACTTCTGGGACGCCATCAAGGAGCAGTACTACCCTGTCGGAAGCTATGAGGACAAATACATCAAATGGACCACACTGTGGCAGGGACAAGACCAAGATGTGCCGGAGTTCACAAACATTTTTCATACCATTCGCACACAGTTGGGTATCAAAGATTCTGAGCTGCATCTGGTACTCAAATACCGCGGCTGCCTACACAGATACATCCAGGAAGAGATGGTGTTCTTGAACATCCCCTCACTCGGCACAGCATACCGATGCGCTGTCAAAATTGAGCAAAAGTTCAAACAGAAGAAGCGAGACTTTGGATCTGCAAATCTGAAGCCCAAAGGACAAAGCCAAGGTGGGGTGACCCAAGACAACCCGTCGAAGCCGCAAGAAAAGAACAACACCATGAAGCCGAAGAAGGACACAAGGAAGTGGTGTGAGTTCCACAAGAGTCCCACTCATAACACAAGTGAGTGTCGGACCAAGCAGTCACTGGTGGCTGAGTTGAGGGCTTCCGAATCAGATGCATGTTCCGACCCTGAGCCAGAACCTGACAAGGGGAATGGAAAAGGGAAGCAGATCATTGATGCAGATCCCAGTGCAACTGTTGCCACCGCCAAGATCAAGAAAAATGAGCCCGAAGATCCAGAGGAGGGGGAGCGTCTTTCCCACTCACAGATGTGGGTGAAGGGTTCACCGCTGCGATTCATTGTCGACAGTGGTAGCCAAAAGAACCTGGTTTCAGCAGAGGTCGTGAAGCGGTTGGGCCTACCGATTACACCGCACCCGCAGCCGTACAGTATTGGGTGGCTTCACAAAGGACGAGAACTGAAAGTTCGCCAGCAGTGCCGCCTTCCCTACAGCATCAAGCCCTTCACAGATGAGGTATTGTGTGATGTTACACCTCTGGATGTTTGCGATGTATTATTAGGCCAACCATACTTGTGGAGGCGACATGCTGTGTATGAGTCAAGGCCTCGTGTTGTCATTATTTCTTTGAATAATTCATTATACAGGATACCGGAGGTAGCCCCACCTACCGCCACATCTTTGATCACTACCAAGAAAGGCAGCAAGCTCATCTCCCAGACCAGGAAATTCATCTGTATGGGGAAGATCGTTGCTACATCCATGGCCCCCGCAAAGGATTCCTCCATGCAGCAGCAGCAGCAAAGGGATACGGTCATGACAAAACACAGGAACAACTTCTCCTCACCCACATGGGTGCCACACAAGTTTCAGGTGGGCAACAAAGTCTGGTTGCATCGACAGAAAGAACGCCTTACTAGAACCCATCAGAAGCTCAGACCACTCCGACATGGTCCTTACAGCAGTACCAAGGCTATGGGGAACTATGCTTTGGAGCACATCATTGCCCCATTCCTTGGCTTGCACCCAGTGTTCAATGTGGACCGCCTTCGGCCATACTTTCCACCATTGCTAGACACATCCAACATTGCAGAACAGCTCAAACCCACAGAATTAAATCCAGATTGCATGGAACAAGCTGCAACTGATCGGATCATGGACACACAGATCAAGAACACTCGCCAACAGAATATCCAACTGTATCGAGTTGTCAAAGCAGGCCAACTCCTTCAGCAGGGCAAGTGGCTCACCAGGGAACAAGTTCAGCAGAAGTTTCCTCATCTCATGGAGGAGCTCAACGCAATGGGGACCATTGCTTCCTAAGGGGGAGGAATGATCCAGGTGGATATTGGTGGCCACCTGCCAAGTCCACCTAGACCCCCACCATTGTCTTTCTCAGCATTTTCAGTTTCTTTAATTGTAGCACAACTTACTATTTTTAGCAGTTTTTTCGGGTCCTGAACTTCCGGAGCCGTTTTGAGGCCCTAAACGACGTTTTTTTGGGAATCTGGGGCAACATGGGTCCATGGCCCGATGTTGCCTCCCAAAGTGGTAGTACTCGGATAGATCTTTCTAACGAGCTATCGTATGCGTCAAACGGAGATCGTATGCCAAAGTTACGACCCTGGGAAATTGATGTACCAATTTACCCAAATGGGGCCCACAATTTGGCGTTTCATCTTCTAGGGTTAGGTTTCGGGATGTGAAGGGTTTTCCATTGTTTCTCAACAATAAATAGGCCTTCGAGCCTCATTGTAACACAGTTTTTGAGACAATTCAGAGGCATGTAGCCATCACATCTCTTCTTAGAGATAAGCTACCATCGCCCTAGCTGGTTTATTTCCATTTCTGGTTGTAAGCATATTTCAGTATTTTCCATTAATGAAATGAAGTATTATTTCTGCTGCATCTTTGTGTATATGGTTATCTCTGTGATTTGTTGCGTTCCTGTTTAAATCCGGATCAAACAATAGGGAGGGAAATAATAAATGGGACCCCTATAGAAAATTTTTCTAAGAGTTGGCGACTAAAGTACCTTATCTCTCACATTCAAAAACTCCAATCTATCACTTTCATCATTGCCTCACATTATCAATGACCTAGTAACAAGGTCATTGACTTCCTCGCTAATGTGGGATGTCAAGACCAATACATTTGTTTAGCAACAACATAGTATAATGAGGCCTGGTCCAATTGGAAGGAACCACTACAAATAATCTTAAAGGACAAATTCTCCCCAAACAAGGTGTGGAAATTTGAGACAATGGATGAGGGGTATCTCACCACCCCACTACCTCCCAGCACATTTAAGAGGGGAATTGGGGGCGTGGGTGTGGCCTACCCAACCCATGCATTCACACATACAAACATCTATTACCTTCTTTAATTCTTATAGATACCACTGTATGTTTGAGGTCTCTACATTTAGAGACCTTGGTCTCATATTTATTTGGTATGTGTGAGACATTCCTCCACAATAAGTGGGACAATTCCTCTTTCAAACAAACAATGTGGGGATCATGTCTTCCTCCATATATTTAGGGTTATGTGGGAGTTGTGTGCATGCACTTTCATGAGGAGGGTGTCTTATTTCCATGGCCAAGGCCTAGCATACATGGTAATTCCTTAAGGGTTAAGTTGTGGGTATGTTTATCTATAACACATGCATTAGATTTTGGACAATTGCGGGGGAAGAAGACATAGGATAGTAGTGGAGGAGCTCTCTAGGATCCTGCAAAAAATTAAAATAACATATATAACAGGGGAGAGAGGTGACAGTCATCAAATTTCCCTCATGGTGATGTAGGAACATATGGGTGGATCATCCAACATTGGGAAACTCTTCCTCCGTTCAGTTCCTTCTCCCTTGTTAACTTTTTTAATGGTTTGGCTTTTGTTGGGGGTTGTTGGTATGTAATGCTCAGAGAACAATGGTGGTGGGAATTAGTTTGTTTATTTCTATCTCTCTGTGGTTATTGGACCCTACCCAAAGTCCTTATTTGACTCCCCTTAGTTGCTCCATTTAACAATAAGCCAACAAATCAAATATTACATTTTAGGCTTCTTGATTTTCTACAAGTTCACCAAAGTGTGAACCTAACTGTGATTCGAAACAGGTGCAAGAACAACTCCTGAGTGCAACTTAGCGTATTCGATGGCAGAGACGTTAACACGTAATTTGCATGTTATTTTTAGGCAATCATCTATGAGGTAATTGGATGTCTCTAGTGTACCATGTTTGAAGAACCATTTGTAGTCCCACAGGCAGTGGAACTTATCAAAAGTGCGGGGATACTTATCCAAATTGTTGTGGATGTTCTTGTTCCTGCCCTCGAACTTCTTGTGCTCACCCTTCTTGCTTTGATCCAACAACATCAATTCGTGGGAAGCACAAATGTCTCCGTCCTCACTGACCAACACTATGAAAGCCGAAACATAAAGTGAATTATACTTTGCACTCATGTCGTCCTAGAAGAAATAAATGCCCCAGTGATAACCTCCCACAGCGAAAGTCTCACTGGAAATGTGTATGCCAACAACCATGTCCTTGGTGAAGGAATAACCCTGTATTAAGAATGTGTACGGCCGCTCGAGAGTCCTGGTAACCGGTGTTGAGCGTTATTGATTTCATTCTGCATTGTCCACGTAAATCCGCAAATATAGAACCAAAATGATTAACAATACGGTAAAACTGAAACCTTAGGGCACCATGACCAGAATCCGAAGAAAATTCATCCACTAGAGACTCGTGGGAGATATTTTTTATTTTCCCCAGGACAACAAAATCACCAGAATCCACACAAAATTCAGCGGCAAGGGACTTGAAAGATATATTTCCTATTTCTAGTTTATTTAGTTATTCTTATAGGATTCTCAACTCTTCAAATTTACTCAGAAAATTTAATCACACTAAAATCTCATTTACAACTTTGAATTATATTAGATATAAAATAAAGTATTAATATTAAAGTATTTTGTTTAATTGAGGTGGGTTATAATTAATATACCTCAATTTTCTTACTTAATTTTATATAGAAATATGATGTAACTGAAAGTAAAAAAATAATTTAAGATTTTTTTCACTAGTTAATATGTAGATTACAATAAATAATGTTATTGATATTGCATGATGTGTAATGAATGCCAGGTTTAGTTTACATGTGATACTTAAAACAAAAATATATTAATAACAAAAAATATTTTAGTGTCAACCATAAGTAAAATATTTCAATGTTCATGGTTGGAAGGCATGGTTGAACCACTTGCTCTACATAAATGGACAATCATCCTACCTCCTCTTCACATCATCAAGCCTAAGTTCAAGCTAGTAGCTTCTTTGCACGTCACTAGGTAGATGATTCCTAAATTAGTTCATGAGGAAAATGAACACGTGGAAGATGATGTGATGTGCACTATAGTTAGAACTATATCCTAAACACCCATGTTGACAATGCCACCTAATAATGGATTCTTGGTACAAGAAACTCTTATCGGTCCTAGTTTTATCGGTATATCCAAGTTGTAAATGTATATTGGCACACAAAAATCCTTATGGGGTGTGTGCTCAAATTCAAGTTAATTTGGATGATAAAACTGATCGTGTTGATTGTAAGATAGCCATTCTATCTAGGATATCATTGAACATCACCTTCTTCTCAAATGATGGAGATGGTCTACAGTCTCAGATGCATAGGTATCTTCCTCGCTAGCTATCATGGTCCACTAGAATTTTTTTATGCATTAGGTGATATATTTTGTTTAGGTATGTGGTACTACGAAAAAGAATAGCATAACCAACTTGTTTATACCATTTTTTTTTCTAAAGCAAGCTTTGATTTGAAGAAGTATTAGTAACCTCATAAATTTGAACTTGTGCTATGGGTATGATTTCCATTTCAGTATACTAGTCATAAGCGATATATGTCTATGTAATTTCATTTTTAAGTAATGAAAAGTATCTAACCTTACAAAAACAATATTGAAATGTTAAAAATATAAAAGGTATTTTTTTCAATGAGATTTGCTACGATTATGGTTTGGTTTTACGAAAATGATATCTATAAACACTGCTTGCATCTGAATAATTGTGCATCCCCAATAAGGAGATGCCTCATATTTGGACACTACCACTTATACTATATCTGATTACATTCATCAGTACTCATGCAGGGAGGGGCAGGAGCCCACCCTACAAAAAAATTCCAAGTCTACAAAAGCATTCACATGCTACAGGAGAGGGAGGATCTATATCCCTAAACAAAGGTAGAGAATCAAGGACACTGTGATTCTAGGAGCACAATGGAAATCACAATTCAAGGGTAGGTGTCTTCCTGACAGAGAAAGAAAATCCAAATATAATGTTAGGCCTAATAAATTGGAAGGATATATGCAATATATGAAAGGTTGCACCTTTATTTGAAAGTTTAATGGGACATAGCCTTCGGAGAAAGCTCTTGTAAGAAAAGGGTACAAGAAAGGTAAACTTGAATTGGAAATGGGGGCCAAAGGCTTGTTTATGGCCATCTTTACAATCTCAGAATATAGGGAAACAATGTTAAAAAATTGCCCCTAATTCTATAATAATGCAGGTCTATTTATGTGGTTCTAGGAGGAACACTATGACCTAAAAATGGAATAGTTCTTAGTAGCCCATCATTGCTCAATGTTTTTTCACTGCCCAAAGGTTTTTAAGATCCAAATATCCTTGAAGGAATCAAAAACTCAATAGGATCTTTTATTAAGATATCAGAGGTCACCTGATGAAGGAGGTACATCTCATATGCCAGAATATGTGTCTACATATATATCTTTGAGCCATTGCTGAAGTCTATTTAAATTTTCTATGAAGATGATATATAGATTCAACCTCCATATTACGAACATTTTTATTTTCTCCATTGAAGATGTTATGAATATGGCCATTATTCAGAGACCATCAATCCACCATGAATAAATGAAAAAGGAATATCAAACAACTACTCCATATGGTCTTCAAACAACAACAACAAAATGGAGAAACCATAGAAATTAATGTTCTCAACCAAAGGTAACCTCAATTCCAATAAAAAATAAATACTCAGTGCTTAACATCTAAGAAGCTCACACAAAGTTACTTGAAGATCTCATGAATCTAGAATCAAATGTAGAGGAGTCCTAAGCAAAAGCCTCACCAAATATAAAGGCTCCAAATACCCCACCAGAAATCGAGTCCGTAGAGGAGGTACTCATTGGAGATGTGACAAGAATGGATGAAGAGGAAGAGACTAAAATCTTGAAGAGAGAAAATAAAACCCTTTTAAACATTCTTGAAAAGAGGAAAGATAAATATATTCGAATGATGCGAGAAAATGAGAAACCCTAATATCATCAAATCTACGATTAAATTACAAACTACAAGCATCAAATGGCGTCGTGAGATCATTAGGCAAGGATTTTGGGGTATTTACACAAAGCAAGAAACGAAAAGCCTACTATCGCAAGGAATTCAAAAATAGGAGTAAAAGGATAAATAAATCCTTGATTCATATTATTAGGGAACACCTAGTTAATATAAGATAGATGGCATTATTATCAAAGGTGTTTTCCTCACCCCAAACGTTCCACACAATGAACATTATCTCCTAGAAGATATGTGGTCTCAACAACAAATGTAAGAAAATATATCTTAGAGATGACGTTAGAAAGAAAATACCAATTATATTTATGATAAAAGAAATGAAAGTTTGAAGTGACATAGTCAATGAAATTTTCTCTCAATGTTGTAGGGGTTGCGAGGTCATAGCAATGGATGCGAGAGGAAGAGCATGGGGATTATCCATTCTCTGGAACCCTGAGGAGGTGTAATTCCAATATTGGATAACAGTCCACTATATTATCTTTGGCCACTTTCACTACGTAGGAGCCAAGAAATTGAGTTTCTTAATGGTGATATATAGGCTACACATCCCTATGGAAAAATTAGCATTCCTACAAAAACATGAGAACCATAAGATCTCTTCATAATGATGAACTTTAGGTTGTAGGTGGATACTTCAATCTTATTAAATATTTGGAAGAGAATAATGGGGTGAAAAGATTATTAGAAATAGAGGCCCAACAATTCACTAACCTCATTCATCAACTCCATGTAGTAGACCTAAACACTATCAAGAGGGTCTATACCCAAAATAACCACAGAGGAGGGAAACATTAAGTGGCAGTAGACTGGACCAATTTATAATCTTAAAGGCTCTATTAGAAAGGGATCCCTTTGTTGAAGTTTCCATTATTCTAAGTATTGTCTCAGACCATTAGCCAATTCATTTAGAACTAGACCTTCAAGTAGTTCCCTATAAACGACACTCTAGATATGAAATATGTTTTATTCATGATCCATATTTTTTGCTAAGAGACAAAGGATGGTGGGAGGAAATACAAACCGATGGAAGAAACAATGTGCATATACTCCAAATTAAGTTGGAATTTAATATAAAACTCAAAGAACATAATAGAAAATAATTCAACCATATTATCAAAGAGAAAATGGTCCTATTATATTGTATGGAACAAGTCCAACAATAGGTTATTCTAACTGGATGCATGAATTCTCTAGTAATGGAAGATGGATAGTTGATAAATCAAATAGGGTATTGAAGGAAGTAGGAGGAGACCCTCTTAAAATATAAATCCCATGTGTGATGGCTAAAAGAAGGAAAACAAAATTTGAAATTTCTCCGTAAGACATGGTGTAGCATTAACATAATAATAGGATATTTTACCTCTCCTCTAAGGATACCCAATGTCTAGTGCAACATGGAAAATTGGAGCAAGAACATGTATACTATTGCCTCTTCCTACTAAGGGATCCTACTCCTAATAGATAAACAACCATACAAATATTTATTTCTCATATCCCAAACGAGC
The DNA here is from genome assembly GCA_031772625.1 of Pinus tabuliformis. Lineage (NCBI taxonomy): Eukaryota > Viridiplantae > Streptophyta > Pinopsida > Pinales > Pinaceae > Pinus > Pinus tabuliformis. Next base: position 385,392,162 of record CM062815.1, read on the forward strand.
TCTGTTATGACTAGCCTTGTTTGTAGAAGTTGTGGAGGTGGTGATGGCGATGAGAAAGAATAAATACCCAACACCAAAACGGGTTTACAAGGGGCTTCTTTCAAGCTTGTTGGTCTTTCTTAGGTCCACAGGTTCATTCTCTGGTGGAAGAATCACACCATTTACAAAGGGATTGGCCTGGTCTTAATCTTACTCTTACTACATTAATTCCCAAATGTAATAGATTGGACAATGCGAAAGTTTCTATAGAAATCACCCTTTACTTTATGTTTTTTATAATCATATTGAGTTTCATTATCGGCTATCTAAAACCTCTAGTTAGTAGTATCATTTCACCAAAGCAGACCAATTTTGTCAAAGGATGCAAAATTACAGACGGGATAATGGTAGCTCAAGAGGTTATCCATTCCCCAAATAGATCCAAGTAGCTTAGAATGTTGATAAAACTAGGCTTCTCAAAATCCTATGACCAATAAAATTAGGAATACCTTCCCCAAACTCTCCTAGCTTTGGGTTTTCAGACCATTGGGATCAAATCATTAGTCTCTACCACATTCCTTTCCATTATTCTGAATGGATCTACAACAATGAATTTCAATCCTTCAAAAGGTCTTCGACATGGGGGACCCCTTTGCCCTTTCTATTTATACTTACAAAAAAGGGGTTGACATTAGGGCATCACGATAACATCATAGGACTTTTCCTATATCCTAATGATATTCCCATCACTCATAAATAATTCATTGATGATATTATTCTCTTTCTAATTCCAATAGTGGGGGAGACTATGACTTTGAAAACCATCCTCAATGAATTCAATGATGAATGCTGACAAATTGAATATATTTTTTAATACTAATATTTTTTATTAGATAAATCTAACTCGTCTTAGGGAATTCCAAATAGGTAAACTCCCTGCTAAGTACCTAGGAGATTCTCTAGTGGAGAACTCCTCTTGATTAGCCTAGTAGAAATGCATACTTTAGCTACTCTACACCAAACTGAACAGTTGGCATTCCACACACTAAAATTGGCATGTCGTTTGGTCCTTCTCAAGTTCATTCTTCATGCTGTCCCAATTTACGGACTATCATTCTTAGTAGCCCGAAAAAAATATTTAAAACCATCACCACCCTATGTAAAATATTTCTTTGGTGAGGAGCTAAGAAAGAATGAAAATGATCTTTGGTCTAGGATCATTCATGGTGGGTCATCCAACATTGGGAATCTCTTCCTATGTTCAATTCCTTCTTCTTTTTCAACTTCTTTAATGGTTTATCTTTTGTTTGGTGGTTGTTGGTATGTAATTCTCATAGCACAATGCTAGTGAGCATTAGTTTTGGTCTTTCTATTTCTCGGTGGTTACTGGACCCTATCCAAAGTCCTTATTTTCCTCCCCCTAGTTGCTCCATTTAACAATAAGGCAACAAAAAATATTGTGGTAAGTCATGTCTCCCTCAGATTTATTTTTATTTAGTATTGTAATTTAGATTCCCCCTCGTATCTAGGTTTTATGGGTGATAATTTTATCTTTTCTATGGAAACCTACTATAATATGCCTCAACAAAGGGTGTGTTGTCCTCGAGGGTGTAGTGGTAGAGCTCCCTATAGCTAATTGTGAACAAAATCCTAAACTCAAGATGAAAAAACCATTTTCTACTCGTGTGCTTCTCCAAAAATCACTAGGAAATTCATCAACTTGAATCCTTGACCGTAGATGACTAACAACCCTACTCAGACTCAAAAATTCAAGCTAAAATAGCCAATTGGGTTCATGACACTAGATATACTAGGGTAAGATGGAGCCAATATGTGAACTACATTACCCTCCCCTTGCATATGAAGACACTCTTTGGTAGAGTCTTGAAGAAAAACATGAAGACTACAATGATATCATAAGACCGCAATGAAATCCAACTTCAATTTCATGACCACTTTTGTCTTGCTAGTTTCATGCTTAGCTTACTCACATAAGAGACCATCTCCAATGTGGTGTGCAACCTCTAACATTAGTAGGAACTAGTGCTTAGGATCCAACCTCATTTACTTCATTTGTTTCTTGATGTTATGTCTAGCTATTTGGTATTTGTATCTTACTTATTGCAACTCAATTTATTCCATTATAATGGGCTTCATAGTGATAGTTGTTAACATTTTGAAACATTAAACTATCATCCATTCTTTTGAGACACATTGTGACAAAACTAAACTTACATAGTGTTATATATTTTTGTATCAAAGCATTTTGATACAATAAAATTTCAAATTTAGAAAAAACAAAAAAAATTACCATATTCATAATATTTATACTAGTAATTTTTGTTCACTTGTAATTATAGAAATTTTCTCTTTTTAATTATTATTTAAAGAGAAAACCCCTACTTATCAGTAATTCAAAACCTATAATCTAACACTCGAAAAAAGGGGCAAACTAAAAATTGACATGAGCAAACACATGAATAAGAGAATCGCATGAATATGAAAAAGACATAAACAGTGTTTCCTTTTCCCATCAGAATTAGGAAAAAAGTTATTAGAGCATGTATAATAAATTCATATGTTCTCTGAATCACCAAAGCCATGATCATACTATAACATGAAGGAACCTGGTGTAACCTGCTGCCAGAGAAGTTTATAAGGAAGGAAAATTTATTTACAAATTGATAAAAAATAGAAGCAGAAGGCTGAGCAGAACACATCAAAGAAAACTGAGCAATAATATGCTGTACAGTAGGATCGCCGATGCCAATATTGCAGACATGATTATTAAAAGTATACTTTCATCTACGATTCTTACATTAAGCACAAACAGATATGTATCTTAAAAATGTCCCTCATAATTCGGCTAGACTGAAGTTTAACTTTCTAGCAAATCGCCTTCTCAGCGTTCACAGATACAATATACAACCATTGAAAGTCAGTCAACAGTGTCATTCTTCTTATAATGATCCCCCACAGACAATAGGAACTCTAATGCTATGTCATTTCCATTGGAAATTTCAGCCAGACACTTCTACTACTTTCAAAGCCAATCATTCTCAAAGGCAGCAGCTGTCTTTAGAAGTTCTGAATGAAGTAGAGGACATTTCTCTTTCAAATAGTCAAAACCCTCTGAACGCATAACCTCTGGAAGATTTCATGCAGCAAAATTGAGCCATGCAGCTTTCAAATCCGTTGCATGGCAACTCTCAACCAGAGCAATAGTGGACGCAACTGTATCTACAGATATGTTTCTCCATAATTTTGATTCACAAAGTAGCCTCAATCGCCCCAAACCATACGCATCTGCTACGGCAAGTAAGTGCTCTGTCAATGTCTGAGTTGTCGAAGAAGAAGAAGAATTGGGTGACGAAGGCTCTTCATCAGCAAGGGTGTCTCTATAAATATAATGCAGCATAGCCTTGAACAATCTAGGCTCCATCTCTGTAATAACAACTTCATTATTCTGCTCGGACGAATCAATAAATTTTGCTCTGAATACTGGGGATCGTGCAGCCAAAACAAGTTTATGGACGTGAAATTTCTGCCCAGACACATCAAATATTACATCTGAGCACCAAACTGTGAACCTAACTGTGATTCGGGAACAGGTGCAGGAACAGTTGCTGAGTGTAACCTAGCGTATTCGCTGGCAGAGACGTTAACACGTAGTTTGCATTTTATTTTCAGGTAATCATACTTGAGGTAATTGGATGCTTCAAGTGCCATTTGTAGCCCCACACGGGGTGGAAATTCTTGGAACTGCTCTCGAATTTCTTGTTCTTGACCTCGAACTTCTTGTGCTCGCCCTTCCCGCTTTGATCCACCAACGTCAGTCAATTCGTAGGAAGCGCAAACGTCCGTGTCCTCATTGACCAGCGAAAGCCGGAACAAAAAGCGAATTGTCCTCTGCACGCACGCCGTCCGGGCAGAAATAAATGGCCCACTGATAACCTCCCGCAGCGAAAGTCTCAATGGAATGTGCCTGTCAACGCCCATGCCCTTGGCCAGGGAATAACCCCGTATTAGGAAATTGTGCGACCCCTCGACAGTCCTGGTAACCGGTCTCGAGATCCAGGCGAACCATCGCCATTATTGATTTCATTCTGCATTGTCCGAGGAAATCCGGAAATCTGGAGATTAACAATACAGTAAAACTGAAACACTAGGGCACCAAAATCACCAGAAAATCCATCCGCTAGAGACTCCTTAGAGATATTTTTTATTCGCCCCCAGACACCAAAATCACCAGAATCCACACAAAATTCACGCGCAAGAGACTTGAGAGATATTTCCTATTTCTGGTTTGTTTAACTATTCCTATAGGATTCTCAACGCTTCAGATATAATTCACAGTAAACCGTTTAAACTTTTATTTTAGCTGCTCTACCTCAGAAATGTTGTTATATAATGTTATATTTAAAAGATAGTAAAATAATATTTTAAATTATCAAATTAAAAATTAAAAAAATATTTTTAATTTAAATTAAAATGTTTTAATTGTTGTTGCACTCTCATGTTACCTAGCTATATATAGAAATACAATGTAAACTAAAATAAAAAAACTAATTTACTAACCATAGTAATTTTTTCACTTCTTAATATGGGGAAGAGTAAAAAATAAATATTTCTTCCTATCCATAGGTATCTTCCTCACTAGTTGTCATGCTCCTCTGGAACCTTTTTATGCATTAAGTGAAATATTGTGTTTACGTATGTCGGAGTACATAAAGGAATAGCACAACCAACTTGTTTATACCTTTTTTGTTTTCAATTCTATGTGAAGAGGTATTAGTAACCTAAAAAATTTGAGCTCGTGCAACTGGTATGGTTTTCTTTTTGGTATAGCACAACCAACTTGTTTATACCTTTTTTGTTTTCAATTCTATGTGAAAAGGTATTAGTAACCTAAAAAATTTGAACTCGTGCAACTGTTATGGTTTTCTTTTTGGTAGACTAGTAATAAGTTATATATTTCTATGTAATTTCATTTTGAAGTAATGAAAAATGCCAAATTTATAAAATAATATTGAACTATTATAAATCTAACATTTATTTATTTATTTTTAATGAGTTTTACTAGGGTAAGGGCTTGGTTTTAGAAAAAAAGTCTACAAGCATCGCTTGCATCTAAATAATTGTGCATGCCCAATAAGGAGACACATCATATTTGGATACTATCACTGCTACTAGATATGATTACATTCATGACTACTCACCCCAGGAGTCCTTCCTACAAAAACTTGTAATTGGAGAAAACCATGCTACATGAGAGGGAGGATCTAGATCATTAAACAAAAGGAGAAGAATCACATGACACTATGATTCTAGGAGCACAATGGAAATCATAATTCAAGAGTATTTGTCTTTCTAAAGTAGCAACCAAACCCAAATACGAGGTTGGGCCTAATAAATTGGAAGGATATGGAAAATATATCAAAGGATGCACATTTATTTGCAAGTTTAATGGCCAAATATGAGGTTAGGCCTAATAAATTGGATGGATATGGACAATAAATGAAAGGATGCACATTTATTTGCAAGTTTAATGGTATATAGCCTTCAAAGAAAGGCCTCATAAGATTGACCTACAACAAATTGTAGAAAAAAGGTCAAATTAATTTGGAAACAGGGGCCAAAGGTTTCTTTATGGCCATCTTCGCAATCTTCGAAGATAGGGCAATAGTGTTAAAAAATGGACCCTACTTATATAATAATGCAGGTCTACTTATGTGGTTCTAGGAGGAACATTATGACCAAGAAAAGGAGCATTTCTTAGTAGCCCCATCATGGCTGAGAGTTTTTTCACCACCCAAAGAATTTTAGGATCCAAAGATTCTTGAAGGAATCAGAAACTCAATAGGCTCTTTTATTGAGCTATTAGAGGTCACCAAATGAGGGAGGTATACCTCATATGCCAGAATATGTGTCTACATGTATATCTCTCATCCATTGCCGAAGCCTATTTAAATTTCCTATGAAGATGAGATATAGAGTCAACCTCCATATCATGAACATTTCCCTTTTATGCATTGAAGATCATATTAATATGGCCATTATTCAGAGAGTATCAATCCACCATGAAGAAATGAAAAAGGGATATCAATCAACTACTCTAGATGGTTTTCAAATAGCAACAACCAAAAGGATAAACCATAGAAATTGATCTTCTCAACCAAAGGTAACCTCAATTCCAATCAAAAATAAATATTTAGTGCTTAAAGATAAAGAAACTCACACAAAGTTTCCTGAATATGTCTTGAATCTAGAATCAAATGCATAGGAGGCCCAAGCAAAAATATGACCTAAAATAAAGGCTCCAGAAATCCCATCCTAGGAGGAGGTACTCGTTCGTGATGTGACAAGAATGGATGAAAAGGAAGAGACTAAAATCTAGAAAAGATACAAGAAAATCCTTTTAAACATTCTTGAAGAGAGGAAAAATAAATATATGAGAATGATTTGAGAAAATAGGAAACCCTAATATCATTAAACATATCATTAAAGGACAAATTGCAAGCATCCAATGGGGTGGTGGGATGATTGGGAAAGGATTTGGGGGTGCTTGCACAAAGCGAGAAATGAAAAACCCAATATAATAAATAATTCAAAAAAGGGAGCAAAAGGACAAATAAATTCTCAATTCATATTGTTAGGGAACACCTAGTTAATACAAGATAGGTGTCATTATTATCCAAGGTGTTTGCCTCACCCAAACATTCCACGTAATGAAGATTATGTCCTAGATAATATGTGGTCTCAACAACAAATGTAAAAAAATAAATCTTAGAGACCAAATTAGAAGGGAAATTTGAATTATATTTATGATAAAAGAAATGAAAGTTTCAAGTGACATAAGCAAGGAAATTACCTCTCAAAGTTGGAGGGGTTGTGAGGCCATAGAAATGGATGCCATAGGAAGCACGTGGGGATTAGCCATTCTTTGGAACCCTCATGAGTTGTCTTTCCATTATTGGATAACACTGCACTATATTACCTTGGGCCACTTTCAGTATGTAGGTGCCAAGAAATCGAGCTTCTTAATGTCAATATATGGACCATACATCCCTATGGAAAAACTAACATTCCTAGAAAATATGAGAACCATACTATACCTTCATAATGATGAACTTTAGGTTGTAGGTGGAGACTTAAATCTTATTAAATATATGGAAGAGAATAATGGGGGGATCAAAATATTAGAACGAGAAGCGCAATTCACTAATATCATTCATCAAATCCATGTGGTACACCTAAAAACTATCAACAAGGTTTATACCTAGAATAACTGCAGAAGAGGGAAACATAAGTGGCTACTAGACTCGACCAGTTTATAATGTTAAAGGCTCTATTGGAAAGGTATATATTTGTTGAATTTTCCATTATGCCAAGTATTGGCTCATACCATTGGCCAATTCACTTAGAACTATACCTTAAATTAGTTCCCCATAATTGACCCTCTAGATATGAAAGATTTTGGATTCATGATCCATATTTTTTTCTAAAAGCCAAAGAATGGTGGGAGGAAATACAAATTCAAGGAATAAAAAAATTGTATATATTCAAAGTTAAGTCAAATAATTTAAAGTCATACTCAAATAATGGAATTGAAAATAATTCAACCATATTATCAAAGAGAAAAAGGTCCTAGGATATTGTATGGAACAAGTCCAACAACAGCTTATTCTGACTCAATGCACGGATTCCCTAATAATGGAAGAGTGACAATTGATAAATAAAATAGGATAGTGGAGGAAGTAGGAGGAGACCCTCTTGGAATATAAATCCCATGTGCGCCGGCTAAAAAAAGGACAACAAAATTTGAAATTCTTCCATAAGAAATGCTGAAGCATTAACATAAAGATAAGATATTTTTTCTCTCCTCTATGGATACGAAAAGTATAGTGCGACATGCAAAGTTGGATCAAGAACATGTCTCATACTATCACTCCCTACTATGGGATCCCACTACTAATAGATAAGCCATGATACATAGAATGATTTCCCATATCCCAAACATTATTTATTTGTCCTAGAATGAAGCTCTAATGCGACTAGCCTTATTTGTGGAAGTGGACAAGGTGGTGATGGTGATGCCAAAGAATAAATACTGAACACCAAACAACTTTACAAGGGAAATCTTTCAAGCTTGTTGGTATTTCTTAGGTCTAGAGGTTCATTCTCTCATTGAAGAATCCCACAATTTACAAAAGGTATGGCCTTGCGTTAATGTTACTCTTACTATATTAATTCCCAAATCTGGAAGATTGAACAACTCAATAGGTTTTAGAGAAATCACCCTTTAATTTATGTTGTTTATAATTATATCGAATTTCATTATTATTCATCTAAAACCTCTACTTAGTAGTATTATTTCACCAGAGGAAACGAATTTTATGAAAGTATGCCAAATTATGGACGAGATAGTGGTAGCTCATGAGCGTATCCATTCCCTAAAGATATCCAAGTAGGTTGGAAAGTTAATAAAACTAGACTTCTAAAAATCCTATGACTAGTTAAATTAGGAATACCTTCTCCAAAACCTCCTAGCCTTTGGGTTTTCGGACTATTGGATTTCCTAGATCAAATCATTAGTCTATATCCGCTTCTTTTCCATTCTTCTGAATGGCTCTACAACAATGAATTTGAATCCTTCGAAAGGTATTCGATAGGGGGACCCCTTTACCCTTTCTATTTATACTTAGAAAAGAGGGACTGGAGCATCAGGGAATCAAGATAAAATCACAAGAATTTTCCTATATGGAAATGATATTCCTGTCACTCATCAATAGTTCATTGATGATATTATATCTTTCTAATTCCAATAGTGGGGAGACTATGACTTTGAAAACCACTCTCAATGAATTCATGGAGGCTTTAGGTACGATGATCAATGCCAACAAATTGAATATATATACTCTGAATACAAATATTAATTTTCAAAGAAATCTAGCTCATATTTTTTATTTCCAAATAGGTAAACTCCCTGCTAAGTACTTGGGAGACCCACTAGTGGAGAACTCCTTGTGAGTAGCCTACTAGTACTGCATACTTCAGCATCTCTAAGATAAACTGAATATTTGGGCATTCTATAAAATCAAATCGGCATCTTGTCTTATCCTTCTCAAGTTCATCCTTCACGCTCTCCAAATTTACCAACTATCAGTCTTAGCCCAAATAAATCTTTAAAACCATCACCACCCTATATACAAAATTCCTTTGTATAGGAGCTAAGAAAGAAGAAAAATAGTCTTTGGTCACATGGGATATACTTGAATCCCTAAGCTGGCTAGAGGTTTGGGCCTAAGAGTTCCAATTTCATAAACCTCATCACCATTAGTACACATTTTTTTTCATTCTTTTTATGTTAACTATCTCCATCAAAAACAAGGAATGTTGTATTTTTCTGGTTTACTTTTTGTTCTATTAGGTATACTTGTATTTTCTTTGTTCATGAAAGGACTTACAAAGGAATCATAACCTTTACTACCTATTAAACATGAACTTATTTGAGATGTATTTACCTTTCCTACATACCTTACTCGAGGCTCTACATATGCCGCACGCTTTTCCCTAGTATACATCTTCAATATGACTTCAAGAAAGCTTTGTATGTAAATTTGATTCTATTTAAGGTATATCAATGCCCTAATCAATCAACTTAGGGTTAAATGGAAAAATTTCAACATTTTATTTAATTATTGTATTATTAAATTACCATGCCACTTAGTATTATAGCCCTTGGACCATGATTCCTATTGAGCGCTAAACTTCTTAAAAGTGTAAAACTCGAGAAGTTGATAATGATGTATTTATATAATGTTTAGTCCCCATATCATAATTATATATATCACATTACATGGTTTAAAACTTTCATACGTGAAACCATATGATGTAGAGGGTTGCCTGTCTCGGGAGTCAAGCATCCAATCTTTTTGAGCCAATGCATCAAGTACCATATGCCTATCACATGGGTTGCAAACCTAGTTTTTTCGTGGCTTGCTAGGATGCATCGAGAAAATATGATGGTTCGTCATGCATTTTCCAAGCTCTAAACTCCCAAATTCAACCTTCCCTTTGCCCTTTGTTGCATAACTCATCCTCTGAGGGATGGCAAGTGAGTACTATGTTATGGAACCAGCTCACAAAATGATAGAAAATATAGATCAATGCCTTAGGATTCAGCCTCTTCGAGGGGGCAACCTCCTTTACATTACACAAATGAACAATTCTTGGATGATTCAAATGAAAAAACCTCCTTTCTATATATAGGAGTATAAGGGGTCACAATATAACCAAGCCGACCTAACAATAATAATATAAAGGCACAAAAATAACAATAGAGGGATTCTATGGGGCGCAGTAATAACAATATTAATAAGGGATACAACTACAATAGTAATGGGGGAATCACTAGTATTATAGGGACCCAACATGCCCCTCTCCTTCAAAAAGGTGTTGTCCTCAATGCTTGAGTAGTTCTAGATGCTTCTGTATAAAATTCTCATCCTCCCATGTGGAATCTTCAGCGGATAAGTTCTTCCACTTGATGAGATACTCCGAAATTGATCAATTTCGTAGCTGTTGAGTTCTTGTTTCTAAAATTTCTTCCGGTTCCAATATAATTTTTCCTTCCTCGTCAAGTTCTGGTAATATTGTTTGAACTAGGAGCTTGTCGCCTATAACCTTCTTTAAACATGAAACATGGAAAACTAGGTGTAATCGAGAAGTTGCCAGAAGATCCAATTTGTATGCCATAGTACCAATCTTTTGCAACACCTTGTACGAACCATAATACTTTGGTGATAATTTATTATCCTTCTTAGCTTGCTTGAGGGGCATTTGTTTATATTGTTTTAGCTGTAGGAATACCCAGTCACCTACATCAAAACTTCTTTCGCTGCGATGTTGATCTTCCTGTTGTTTCATTCTATTATGTGCCAACACGAGGTTATCCTTTAAGAGTTGGAGAACTTGTTGTTGATGCTCGATGTGATGTTCCACTGCTTGAACCTTAGAAATTTCTCTTAAATATGATGTGATGGACGGTGGCCGATATCCATAAAGTCCAATAAATGGGGTCATTTTTGCTGTAGTATGGAAGTGTTATACCACCATTCAGCCAGAGGCAACCATTTGATCCATTTTGTCTGTTTATCAGATACAAAGCAACGAAGATATCCTTCCAAACATTTGTTTACTATCTCAGTTTGCCCAATAGATTGAGGATGATAATATGAGCTATGAGCTAACTGAGTACCAAGGAAAGAAAATAATTTTGTCCAAAAATTTCCAGTGAAAATGGGATCTCTGTCACTTACAATAATCTTTGGGCTTCCATGTAGCTTTTGAATTGTTTCCATAAATGCAATAGCAATTGTACTGGGTTTAAATGGATGTGATAATGCACAAAAATGTGCATACTTGGTAAGTTTGTCAACTACCACCATGATGACACTCTTTCCTTCAGACTTGGGTAAACCTGTGATAAAATCCATTGAAACCTCCTCCCAACGTTGGCTTGGAATGGATAAAGGTTGTAATAGACCTGGGGTCTTAATTGTTTCAACTTTATTTTGTTGGAAAACCAAACATTCTGCCACAAACTTTTGAACATCTGATTTAAGGCCAACCCAAAAAAAAAATCCTTCTTAACCCTATGGTAAGTTTTTAAAAATCCTGAGTGCCCTCCTAAGGGAGAAGTGTGGAATCCCATAAGAATATTTTGTTTGAGTTGGGAATTCTTACAGAGGTATAAGTGATCTTTGTACCATAACGAACCATTTTTCCAGCTGAATGTATCAGATGTACTAGAATCTTGTTGTAAGTTTCGAATAAGTTCCCACACTTCTTCGTCATTCTTCCATTCCTCCCTTGCTTCATTTATCCAATCTAGTTGGATAATAGAAATGGCGCACAACAATGCTTCGACATCCCCATCCTTTCTTGAGAGTGCATCTGCCACAACATTTTGCTTCCCTTTTTTGTAGACGATTTCAAAGGCATAACCCAACATCTTTGTGACCAATTTTTTTTTCTCTTCAGAGGATAATATTTGTTCTAAAAAGTACTTAAGGCTATCATGATTCGTTTTTACCTTGAAGTGTCTTCCCATTAGGTAGGGTCGACATTTCTTAAGTGCATGTAGTATTGCCAAAATTTCCTTCTCTTAAATAGATTTATGTAAATACTTTCCCTTGATTAGACGACTTTCGAAAGCAATGGGTCTGTCATCTTGCATTAAAACAACACCAATTCTATTTCCTAAAGCATCACATTCCACAATAAAGGTTTTTGTTAAGTTCGGTGTAGCTAAGACCAGTGCTTGGCACATTGCCTCTTTAAGATGTTCAAAGGCCTTTGTTGCTTCTAGAGTCCATGAAAATGCATCTTTCTTCAATAATGTTGTTAGAGGTGCCACTATTCTCCAATAATTCTTAACAAACTTGAGATAATACGCTGTCCACCTGAGAAGTCCTCGCAGATGCTTTATGGATGTGGAGATTTTCCATTCCTTAATGGCTTTAATTTTGCTAGGGTCTACCTTAACACCTTCATGAGATACAATATGACCCAGATATTCCACCTCTTGTACTCCAAAGAAACATTTGGAGCTTTTCACATATAATTGTTTCTCCTCCAATAGTTGTAGCACCCTATCAACATGTTCAACATGATCCTTCCAAGACATGTTGTAGATTAGTATATCATCAAAAAATACTAACACAAATTTTTTTAGGAAGGGTTTGAAAATGGAATTCATCAAACCTTGAAATGTTGAAGGTGCATTGGTAAGGCCAAAAGGCATGACCAAAAATTCATAATGACCCTCTTGAGTTCTAAATGTTGTTTTCGGAATGTCTTCAATCTTCATTCTGATTTGATGATATCCTGAAAGAAGATCCAACTTGGTGAAGTAAATTGATCCATGCAATTCATCCAATAATTCATCAATGACAGGCATGAGAAATTTATCTTTAATAGTGAGCTTGTTGAGCTCCCTATAATCCGGACACATTCGCCATGCTCCATCCTTCTTGTGTACCAATACTACTAGAGCAGAGAAAGAACTTTGACTAGGTTGAATTATACTAGCCTCTAGCATTTCTGCAAACATATGTTCAATTTCACTCTTTTGGACATAAGGATATCTGTACAGCCTGATGTTTGGAGGAACACTTCTGGAATCAAATGAATAGCATGATCTTGATCACGAATAGGTGGAAGACCTTTGGGAGTCTCAAATACCTTTGAATGATTGTCCAAGACCTTTTGGAGATCTCGAGAAATAGGTGATTTCGATGTGGAAACATCTAGTGAACATAATTGTGCAATTACACCTCGTTGTTCCTTTTCTAGAATCTTTGTCATACTGTTAGAGTTGATTATGTTTCCCGGTTTCCCTGCAATACCCAAGGATTGTAGCCATTGGACTCCTAGTACAACATGAGCACCTCCCATTGGAATGGAAAGCATTGGGCTATTCAATACATATTCTCCAGTGGATAGCTTGATATTATGGCACTTTCTAGAGAAACTTAAGGTTCCTCCACTTGTAACCATTACTTGACACTCTCGTGCTGGATATAGGAAGCAATTCAATTCTTTTGCTATCTTACAATGAATAAAATTGTGGGTACTTACTGAATCAATCAACACTATTACCCTTTTCTTCTTGATATGTCCTTCCATCTTGATAGTTTGACGAGTGATAATTCCAGCCAATACATTACAAGATATGGTCAGATTCATTTCTTCTTTATCTAGGGTTTTTTTATGGAGTATATCCTCTTCTTTTGACATTTCTTGTTCCTTTTCTTTCTCCTCTTCACAATCTATGTAGAATAATTTCTTCTTGGCACACTTATGACCTTTAGCGTATTTTCTATCACAATTGTAATAAAGCCCTTTTGCTCTTTTTTATTCCAATTGTTGTGGTGTCAACCTTATAGGTTATGGAAGGCTAGGGGTAGCAACACTTCCATCTTTATAGTTGTGAGTGGTAGCCTTTCTGGTTGCCATAATTTTGCTTTCCATTTTTCTTGCTAACCTGAATGCCTTCTCCAATGAATCAAGTTCCCAAAGGTGAACCTCATGTTGGATACTATCCTTTAAAGTCCCTATGAACACATCAATCCTATGCTCGTTTGGAATATATTTTACCCTTATGTTCAATTTTTGGAAGTCCTCAATGTGCTCCATCATTGAACCCTTTTGTTTGAGACTTATCAATTGGTTAAAAAAAGTGCTACTTTTTGTATCCTCATAATGTGCTATCAATTCTTCCGTAAAAATTACCAAAGTGACAATTTGTTTACAAGAGCAAAGCCATTGATACCATACAAATTGATTTGGCTCCAAATATAAAGTTGCAATACGTACCTTTTCTTTGTTTTGCAGATTATGGAGATCAAAAAATTGCTCCATCTATTGTATCCATGTTGCAGGATCCTTGCCATCAAACTTCCTCATATCGATTTTTGGAATATGGTGCATCTTCAATCCAACATTAGAGTCTATGAAATCATGATTAACATTTCTTTTGTTCTCATCATGAGTTTCCTTTACTACCCTTTCACCATTAGTGACCATTTCTTGTAGCAACTTATTCAAATTTATCTTCAATTCTTCCATCTTATCGTCCATGCCATTCATCTTAGCTTCCATCTTAGCGTCCATGCCATTCATATTAGCTTCCATCTTAGCGTCTATGCCATTCATCTTAGCTTCCATGCCATTAATCTTAGCTTCCACGTCATTCATCTTTGGTTCATTTACCTTTAGTGAGAGTGAAATTTGTTGTACTTGGTCTTGTAATTTTGATATATCACATTGCATTTCTTCCTCTTCTTCATGAGTCATGCTAGACCTTTCAGGTTGCTTACTAGGTGTTTCCATTTTCTTTCTTTGGGGAATTAATTAATGCTAATAATTCTTCACTATTCCCTTTGAATTCCTTCAAACTAATTTTTCAAACCAATCTTATGCAAAATTTAAAAAAAAGTACACACATTTTTTCACTTTGTAGGAACTCGATATTGAATCTGATGTATCTCTGTAATTTCGGGCCATCCAGTTACGAAATTGTGAACTGCAGTAGTCCTTTGTGTCCTCTTTCCAATGCCACAAGTATGATTGAATTTAGATGATCCAAGAAAGAGTTATGCACAATCTCCCAAGATGACCTAATTACATACCTTTTCAGAAGAGTGAACTTGTATGAAGTGCCGCGTGTCACTGGTTTGACCTTCGAGTCTAAAAAATATATACAAGAAACTACAGTCCGTCCTCTTTCCGTAACTTCTTACGAAATTGCAATCTGATGCTTAAAACAAAATTTATGATGATTTTTCAAAGGTCACATGTTTGGAATGTAATTCAAGAATCTGCAAAAAGACCAAATTCCTCAGATCAAATCTCTGCAAATATAGCGCGGAAAGTTCTGAAATTTGGAGCCAAGGTTCAAAAAGATTTTGTCTCAAATGCATTTTTTTTTTTACTTCTGAAACATTGCAGAAAACAAGTTATATCGAAAATGCCACGATGACCTATTTGGAGCAGCAAAACCCTAGAATCCAAAGCTCTGATACCAAATGTTATGAAACCTGCTCACAAAAAGATATAAAAGATAGATCAACACCTTAGAATTCAGCCTCTTTGAGGGGGAAACCTCCTTTACATTACAGAAATGAACAATTCTTGGATGATTCAAATGACAAAACCTCCTTTCTATATATAGGAGTCTAAGGGTCACGATATAACCAAGCCGACCTAAGAATAATAATATAAAGGCACAAAAATAACAATAGAGGGATTCTATGAAGCACAATAATAACAATATTAATAAGGGATACAACTACAATAGTAATGGGGGAATCACTATTATTATAGGGACCCAACATACTAGCACTTCTAAACAACCTCTTTGGATTTCCTTGTATTCATGTAACCCTCATTGCTATTAGAGGTGCCTAAATGTTTAATTGAGGTTTTTGTTTATATGGGTTAAAAAATTTCTCTTTGTATACCATCTTACCATTATTACGCCATAGAATATGTTTGTATAGTTTGTAGTAAAACTCACAACTTACTCTTTTTAAGTTAAATTCCAACCACAACCTCCTAAATTGTCTTCCACTAGTTCTCTGGAAGAGGATCTACTCACACTCTAGAGGTATAACTTGTTTAATCTAAAACATATTTCACTCACTCTAATTTGTACAATTTCCTTTATCTCATTAATACTCTCATATCACGAACTGAGGTTATGCTTTTCCTTGATATATAGGAGGATCGTACCAAGTCTTGAAGTGCCTTCAATTTTTTGGTTTTTTGCTCCGTGCATGGCTAGGCAATTTTACGTGTTCTTTCATCGCTCAATCTATCTGCTCCTCTCTGAGGTATTGTTGGCTTAAAACCACTTTATTTTATATCTATATTCTCCCTTTTATGTCAGATTGTTTTTGTTTTTACTAGATTATATTATGTGATGACATGCCTGAATTGGGTGTTTCTATCGACCCTTTCTCATTTAGAAGAGGAAAATACCTTGACAACAACTTCATGTGACAGGTAAGCCTTTATTTCCTATTAATTTGGGCTTGTGATTGAATTTATCACCTTTTATTTTCAGCCAACCTGTCACATTTGTGTTTAATAGATGTGCTTCTCATTTATTGTCCCTTCCTCAGGTATTGAGGATGTATTCATGCCTGGCTTGTACATATGATTTCACCTTAGTTAAAGGTTAATTGACTAAGAATGCTCACATTGCCACATGTTGGTTCAACTTATCTATGGGTTTTGTGATATTTCCTAGATGGGATTTTTCTGTAGTTTATACTTTTTTTTTGTGGCTATAAGTCAGCCTACTATCTGTTTACCAAAATACTTCCTAGAAATTCTAGAGAAAGGACAATTGTATAAATTTTACACTATGAATTTATACCCTTCAGGGGATTTCTTTGGTTTTTGTATAAGATATTTTGTCATGGTTTCTTCTATCTGACATATTGTATTATATTTAATTTCTCATTGAGTAATGTTTACTTTGGTACTGGCTGTTATGATTTTTTTTTTCTTGGTCAGAAATATAGTGGTACTGAGAAATAGGGTATTTAATATGGCTTGAAGTCTGTAATATAGTGAATTTTATTACAAATCACTTTATTTCGAGTGAATATGTATTGATTACCACAATTTTTCCCTGCAACCTTTCCATTTATAGAGTCTATTTCATTAATCTGTTACCGAGTGAATGTTTTGCATATTATTCAATTTACAAGTTCACTTGCATCATCTGTTGAGGTTGGAAGATACACACATAAACTCCTAAGAATATATCAATCGAGCAATTATTTATCTGTTTTTTTAATTCATTTGGTATATAAAAAGAATTGTTGAACAAAGGAGTGTTTATCGGTGCCATGCTAGGGCACAACATTCAGTTTATTTTATTTCTTGATTGGAAATTTTCTTTTCCATGTAATAACAAAGAAACGAATTGTACAATTCTATGTCTTTTCTAATCATACATTTGCCAATGATGTCTCTCTATGTATATCTTAATTATCACAATATACAATTAGTGTTGAGTTATTCAATTGATTGAAAGTTCTCAAATACTTTTCTTTATTTGGGGTCAAATTTTCACTTATTAATGACTCGATCTCAGATACTATTACTCATCTCCTACTCTAAAGTTTTTCTATCCTCACTCTCTTATATTTGGATTGGAGTGAGCTACTAAAAATAAGGTCTTTGATTTTTCATTTTCTCTTTTTCATTTTACGATTTCGATACCAATGATTTCCTATAGCCACCATAACTAAGTATATCTATATACTTAGAACTGACTATTTTCACTTTCTATGGAAATGAAATAGATCACTTATGATATTTCCTCCACTTTCATGCTGAGGTAAACCCTCGTCAGGAAATTTAGATATATCAAACAAACTCGTGAGTCCAAGATCCAAATATTTAGCCTCCGTCTAGCTTAAGGAAAACTATAACAGATTATTGTGATGGTAATCTAGACTTTCGGGTTTCTCTTAGGCTCCCAAAATCCAGACTCGATTAAACCTTGAAATTAAAAAATCATTGAGATAAACTTGTTTCATCATTTTCCAATCTGGTTATAACAATTATTCTCAAGTAGAACTAATTTATTTTAGCAGGTTCCTACCCTCCCTTCATATATTTAAAGAATCACCAATTCATATCGCCTATGCATTCATAATAATTCATATGTAATTAATCTAACAATAAATGCATCATATAACGATACCATAGAAACATTTTTAATTCCCATTAGTCCCTTACCCAGCAGGATTCAGAAACCCACACATAAAATCCTTCATATATACCATGTATAAAACTTGTTTAGGCTGTTACTAGTGAGCACTCTAACTATTTCTACAATTTAGTTTGCGACAAAGTTTTTAGCTATAAACATGAATATAGCACACAATAGAAATCTCAGTTATAAACATGATTATCACACACAACATAATTTTTAGTTATATGCAAATAGAATGGATTTCAAACCCAATAATGAGTAAGGTAAAAATAATACTTTAAATAAACAACAAACATAAACACTAATCGTAATTAATTGAATCTTCTTGAGATAATTTTTTTTCCACCAAACCATGAACCTTCACCACAGGTTACCCTTGAGCCGAGATATCCTTAGCGCCAGAATCAAAGACCTCTTGTGATTCTAAACAAGGTATTTTTTATGCCTTGCTTCCCTAACATACTTTCCTTAGCGACGTCCTACTTTCGAGGGTCTGCCAACCCAATAACCTAGGCATTTTCCTGTATTTTGAAAAAGGTATCTTCCATTTTTGGTTAAAGCCCACCTTTTTCTCCTGCAGTGCTTGATTCACCGTTATTTAGTGTCCTTTATATACTCAGTGATTTAATAGATTTTTTTATCCAATCACATTAAATCTCATCAAATAACCTGTAGGGACTTTTAGGAGTAAATTTAGGGAAGTTAGTCTTGATCTTATCCATCCACATTAGTTTATGGATCTTGGTAATGATCTATTTAACTCAAGTATTATTTATCAAGCAAATCTCCATTTTTTTTTATTAAAATTTATTTATTACATCACATAATTTATTTGAAATTGAGCTCACAATGGATTTCTAGCCATCACAACTAAAAATAGTTCAATCTAAACAAAGAATATTTACATATGAGAAGAGAGGTAATACATCTTCCTCCTATTGAAAATATTGCCATCATCATTATTTATTACTCAACTACCTCATTCTTGAACAATGTTTGGTAAGCTTCTTTCATAGTATCCTCCCATTCCCAGGTAGGCTCCTTAGGTGTTAAGTGCCTTAGCTGCACTTTAACCCGAGTGACGAATTAATTCCTGAGAACGGTCTCTTTCCAATCCACGATACAGAGTAGCTCTTATAAAAAGTATCCTTCGAGTTCAACCTGTATCAATTTCCAATGCATTACGTGAGACTTATCATGGATATAATTTTTTAATAAGGACACATGAAAGACATTATGAACTTTAATATGACTAGGCAGAGCAAGCTCATATTATACTGGACTAACTCTGTCTAATATTTCAAAAGGCTCGTCAAACCATGGTGCCAACTTTGCACAAGTCCCGATTCGCGGAGTACTTTTCCTGGGTTTTACTTGTAAGTAGACATATTCTCCGATGTTAAACTCTTTATGAATTCTCTTCCTATTTTTGTAACTTGTTTTCCTATCTTTTGCTATTTTGATATTCTATCTAACCTTTCACACTACTTGTAGCATTTCTTGTAAAGCATCTGGTCCCACTAATAATCTATCTTTCCGTTAACCCCAACTAAGTGGTGTATGATATATTAATTGGTATGCATTGGTTAGAAAAACAGAGAAGTGTCATAAATTGTTTGGAGGAAAATGTAAATTTTATAGATCACAATGGGCAACCTAACTTGATAAGAGGAAAAAAAATGAGTATCAGTCAGGAAAATCTCAGCTTTATAGTTAAAAAGGAATGCAATAAAAGGATTTCAATTATACCTATTTCATGTGGAAATGAATGAAGAGCTAAGAGAAAAAGAAATGTTAGGTACTTTACGGGTTATGAGAGAGTTTCAAGATGTTTTTCCGGAGGAAATTTCCAAGTGAGCCTATCGTGTGGACATAAATATTACCATAACCAGTGAAACATTAGAGGACAAGTGTGCTGAGCATCAATCTATGATAATTGAGATTGAAGGTATTATCATAAATCAATCTATGTATGTTTTAATTGATCCCAGGGATATTTTAAGTTATATTAGCCCCCAAATTGATGAAAATGTAGATTAGATCATAAAATTCTAGAATTCATGGTTGGTACAATTAGCAACTACAATTAGAAACTGGTACCAAACAAAAGGTAACTCATCAAATAAGACATTTTCATGTGGAATTGAATGATTATCCCACAAAATTGAATTTAAACATTCTTCCTTTAGGATCGTATGATATATTAATTGGTATCAATTGGTTAGAAAAATAGAGAGTTGTCATAAAGTGGTTGGAGAAAAATGTAAGTTGTGTATGTTAGAGTCAGTCTGGTGAAGCCCTCCGTCAGAGATCAAAGCTCTTTGTGCATTTCAATTCTAGGTGTCCTGTTCCATTCGCTCAGCTCCATTTCACTAGGGAGATGCCATGATCTGATGGAGAAAGTCATGCTACTCATTTTCCCTCATGTCTGGCCCCTGCCGGTTCAGGTCTTGGTCCATAATGAAGTTCATGATAGTAAAGGTCTCGTCATATTGCAGGACAAAGTCCTTTTCAGTGTTGGGTCTAGGAAATCATCAATGTGGTCTTTGAAAGACATGTCCAGAACAAGCCATGTAGCCAGAGGGAGACCTTATACAACTATGGCTCAGAAAGCTTCATCATCACCTAAAGAGACATCGACTCTTCTTCAAAACTCTGTTTTGAAGAAATGTCAAACAAGGTCAACTATGACAAATTTTTCCACAAAATCGCCAGTTGACTTTTTCAGATGCAGTCATGGTTTTCATGGCCAAGTGCCCAGTCACACAGTCCCCACAAAGAAATGCCGAAATTCCCATCATGAGAGCCAAAATTTCAAAGAAAAAATGAAAAGCAGAGTGTTTTAAAGTCAATGAAAAAGTGCAAAACATAAACATTAGAAAGTGGGTTTTCAAAAAAGAAAAAATTAAACCCAACTCTCCCAAGCCTATATATACTTGTTTTTACCCAAAAAAAAAACCATTTGTGCTTTGGAAAGCTTTGAGAGAAATTACAAAGGTGAGAGAGCAAATTCATGAGGGTTTGAGTGAAGGAGAGCTGGTTTCCAAAGGGTGTGGCACATACACGAGGGCGCGCGGCTCACACAGAGGGCGCGATGCACTCAGGGCGTGCGGCATATTGGGCTTGGCACGTGACGCACACGGCCATGGAGATCAAAACACTTGCAAATTTATTTTATATCCCGGATTGAAAGCTAGCAAGGAAGAGGTAGGCTCGAATGAAACCTCTTCTCTGTCAATTTGGTCAATGGTTTGGTGTTTCTAAGATGTTGAATGATATCCAAAGCACATTGGCCATCCATGAAAATAATCATCAAAGCAAAAATGATAAACGGGGTTGAAAATTTGTGAAGACGCCACCAAGGTTTTGCTCCCATCCCCTTTTCCCCTCACTCCTCGTCATTGTCATCTCCATTCCACCTTGTCTCCTAAGGAAACCCCCTAGAAATCTGCACTAAGACCCACCCCCGGAGTTCCAAGAAAATTAATTTCGTTTGACAATGCACGGCGCACACACAAGGTGGGCGGCACACTCAGGGCGCGCGACGCACTGGGAGCCTAGCCACAGTGTTAATATTGCACTGGCCCAGTGGATACCCGATGCGAGGTGCACTAGGAAAAGCGCGCGGCGCACAGACCTGTGAGCCTAAAAAAACACGGAATAGCCTAAATTTTTATAAATGGCTCTCAAAATTGCAAAGGTGGCCCTAGATACCTTCACCATTGATCCTTAACTCAAAGAAAAATATGATTTTGGTGACCATGAAATCAAAGGCAAATTTTTTATTAAGTAGACCCAAAAATGACACAAAGAAGGGAAAAAGCTAGGGTTTTGCTACAGTAACATGATTGCTAAAATATGCTCCTACCCTACCTCTATCAGCTAATTCCCCTGGAGCAGTTTCCCCTGATGGTTACCCTAGCTACATTGTAATCATATCCATTTTGTCCCTTTATTCCTATAGCTCAGAATATCCCAAAACCTACCCCATCAAAACCATACCCCAAACACTCCCAAATCCCTGATAAATTTCTCCTTTAAACCCCTATTCCCCTTTTCATCATTCCCCTCCTAACACTCCCCTGTTTTATTATCCCCTTGGTGACATATTTTCACAGCATTTATCAGTTTCATTTGATTCAGAGGGCAGCATAAAACTCAGGGTACAAGAAGTAGTAATGGCATTAGAAAATTCATTAGAGTATGAGGAGGGGACCGACAACGAAACATCTTCAGGAGAGAGGGCCCATAGGAGACATCACCAGAGCGGTAGACATCTTAGAGATGAGCCACGCACCCTCACTGAGCTGCAGGCATGCCCACTTGCCATGTCTTGTTTCCAGCACTTGGCATGTTATGAATTTTGTCAAAGGGTGGCGAATGTCAAAGTCCATCATGAGTTGGCTCACCTTTTTGCACTTCATCTACAGGGAGGCCAATCTGTCCTGGCTGGGGTCACTTTCACCTTGACACCGGAGGCTATATCAGTGGCAACAGGGATACCAAACATTGGGGAGCAGTGGCATAAGAAAAAGAAGGTGGAGAGGCATCACTATGAGCCCTACATCAAGAACAGCTGTTTGAGCCAGCTCACCAGAGTTTTTCCATTCAGATTTTTGAGGGATGAGTATGCCCCACTCATGAGATTGATCATGAAGTATTTTAGTTGCGAGGCGAGGTTTTCTTGCCTTTATGCCTATCACATATGCTTGCTCATGCACGTCACCAGGGTGCAGATGATGAGCCTTCCATTTTTCATCTACAACAACATTGAGAAGATGAAAAAATTCATGCAATGCAAGACCCCACGACAACAGCTAAACAATGTCTATCATTTTTCTCTCATCCGGATCTTGGTAGACCATCAGTTAGGATTGCAGGGTATTGCTTGGGAGGACTTCATCTCCCGTGATTTCTTCAGCGCCCCACCGGTGATATCAGAGGCAGAACATGAGGTGAGAGGTCCTTCACATTAGTTTGAGCCGGAGATGGGAAGTCCTTCACATCAGTTAGAGCACCATGAGACTGCCACCATGCCAGTATACATCACATACCAGAAGGGCAGTAGACCATTGTTCGCAGCAGCAAAGCGAGTGTTATCTCCACCCGGGGTGGAAGAGGCCTCGATTCTGACATCAACACCACAGGAACAGGGTAAGGGCAAGGAGCCAGTGCAGGAGGAAGGGCCATCAGTTGAGCAAGAGACCGAGTTTGTTCTCCTCTAGGATGATGAGACAGATGCAGAACCTACAAATGTTGAGGTGGGAGAGATCATTCAGGAGCAGTAGTCTGTGATTGAGAACCTATCCCTAGACTTGGATAGGGAAAAGTGGAACGTGCAGTATCTAGAGCAGAGGAACAAGCAACTTGAGGATCAACTAGATGAGATAGAGTTGCAAATGATCAAGGAAAACCGATGACACATCCTAGTAGCGCAAGGCAGACCTATGGAGAAAAGAGAAGAAGACTAAGAGTATGTGCTAGAGAAAGTGAACGTTCACTTGGAGTAGTGGTTGGATAAAGCAAATAGGGAGAAAGACATGCTAAGGCACATGACTCATCACTACCAGGCCTGAAACATGAGTTCCAAAGCAAGAATCAGGAGCCTAAAAGCAAAATTGAGCAAAGCGACAAAAGAGGCAAAGGAGGCAAAGGAGGAAAAGGAGAAAGATCAGCTTCGAATCTTGGCTGAGGCTTCCTTGGCATAGAATAGCACTTCATAGGGAACCTCCAGCCCAAATTTCAAAAAATTTGCAAATTTTGGTCACAGGGAAATTTTTTGGGTATAAAACAGGAAATTCCTCTCTGTGCGTCGACGCTAAAAATATAGGACTCTAATCAAGGAACGGCTTGGATATTTGGATTCAGCATCGAAAATTACATCTACTGGTGTCCGAGCAAGAAATTTTGACAAGTTTTGGGTCTCCTAAAGGTCAAAAAACACCAAAAAATGGCCTCTCTGCCACTTTTTTGACACATAGAAAGCAGTTTTGGGAGAATGAATATATGGAGGGGAAAATGAGCACCAAATTGAGAAATTATAGTGGGGTTAGAAAGTAGACAGGATAGGCTTTCCAACAAGCCCACTTGGGAAGATTTTGGACACCTGCAAGTTCCCCAAAACAGGCTCCAAATTTGCGCGATGCACAGAGAATTTGGCGCGGCGCACAGGGGAAAAAACTGCCAATTTGCTCCCGTTTCGCGAAATTTCGGGTCGCGACTTCTCCAAGTGGGCCCGATCATCTACACTTCAGTTTTTTGGCACCAAAGGCGGCATTTAAAGAGTTTTCTCTCCATATGAGCATCTATCCAAGTGGCAAAAGAATGCAAAGGGTCACCCCAGCCAAATGTCATGGTTGAGAGCGCTGCACTTGTAGCTGATGGTTGGCTCTCCATCTCCTTTTCGAAATGATTTGAGTAACTTCCCAACCCCTGGGTGTTCCATCTCTTCTCTACAAATTCTATATATTGTATGCAAGTTATTTGCAAAGGGTTGGCTGGCTTGTAACTTCTGGGAGACTGTGGGAAAGTAACTCTGTTTCTGCACTGTGTATTTTTGACAGAGAATTAATGAAAGGTAGCGACTCTGTTTCATGAGATTCCTGTTGTCGTGAGTGTAGCAAATGTGTTCTTATGTTCCATATGTATCTTGTTATTTTTCATAATTCATTTCATGCTTCATTTCAGTTAAATTTTCTAAGTGAGATTAGGTAGAATTCAATTTATATTGCTCTACCTGTGGGAAAATTTCATGTACAGTGTTATTCTTTAGTTGAAAAGGATTCATGCGACCATGCCCTTTTCACTCTCTTCAGCAATCTTTCCGTTCCACGTTACCTTAAGCCGAAATTGCTGTGCTTGCCGCCTACCTTGCCTCACAGAATAATCTGTGCCTTCATTTTCAATTCTCTGTTCTTTTCTGAGCGCCAGTCCCATATACATCCCAGAAGCTTGGTCACTTCATAAAATATTTTCCAAAATCCCTATGCACTTACTAGCCTAAGGTAAATATTTCATTGTAAGTCATCTCAAACCATTTTGCTTATCCATTCGCTGAGCGTGACTCGGAGAGAGCCCTCTCCTGTTCTGGTAGGGCTAGCTACCAAACTGAGCGTGGTTTGTGGTTACCCTAATTTTTGCCTTCCTTCAGCCTAAGGCAGATTTAGGTGCTAACATAGTGGCGACTCCACTGGGGAACTCAAGTTGGAAATCGAATCCCCTTGTTTCATAAGAATTCTAGGCTTCCAGATGATGAGATTAGGATTGGAAAGGCTGAGTAAGTTGGTTGTGTCCCGTAATTTCTCCCACTAGCACGCTGGCTTTGAGACGATATACCAGAGTGAATCCAGACCCGAACCCTCCTCATATTTACGAAAATCCCAATATGATTCCAAGACTCCTTCGTTAGGAAAGCACCGTAACTCCCGTGTTCAAATCCCATTCATGCCCCGACATTTTTGAGTATCTTGAAGAGCTTGAGTTTGACGAACGATTTAAGATATCACTGTTTGAATCTAAATCCGAAAGGGCTGTTGATTACACCGTCCCTGATCCGAAATTTCTTGTAGACCTTGAGACAGAAAGAGCTAATAGATTAATTGATAATTACATTGCCACACAGCCCCAAACTCCAAGTGCAAGCCCCGTGCAAACTGTGCACACTCCTCCAACGCCTCCAAGGCCAAATCCACCAAGAATGGTGGCTGCCCGTTTTGCACCCCTTCTTCTGCCCCAAGTCCTAGATGACATGCCAAATGATTATCAAAGTAAAATCCTATTTTTTGATGGCATTCCTAACAATATGACAACTCAACAACATGTGGATAAAATGGCAGACTTCTATGAACTTCATGAGATCGATGCGGAGAACGTGGCAATGAGGCTCTTTGTACAAACATTTGCAGGTGATATGAGGAAATGGTTCAGAGTTTTGATGGCTGCAAGCATCACCACCTTGGCTGAGCTACAAAGACAATTTTTGAACAGGTGGGAAGTCAAAAAGAATCCCCTTCAAATTCTGGCTGAATACGAGCAAATCAAATGGAATGCTGGTGAGTCGGTCCAAGATTATTGTATTAGATTTAATGCAGTCTACAACGAAATCCCAGACCATCTAAAGCCACCTGTGGGACTAGCAATGATGAAGTTTCTGGATGGTTTTGATGCTGACATGGCGTACCAATTAAGAGAGGGAGAACCAACTACAATGGAAGACATGCAGAAAATTGTAGTAAGCGTTGAGGCTAACCTGTTGTCCAAAATAGCAAGAGCGAAAGCAGAGAAGAAAACCACTGTGAAAGAAGAATCTTCTTCAATGGATCAACTGCTCAAAAAGGTAGAACAGATGCTTGAGAGAGTAAAACTTGACAAGCCATAGCCACAAGTTAGGAATCCTAACTTTCATGGCCAACAGTAGCCATAATATAGGATAAGACAAAGAGATCAGCGAACTCAAGAGCAGACAGCAAACACCTTTGCAGCAGAATTTTGTGCATGGACCAGAGTCAGATGAGGATGGGAATGTAATAGGCGAGGAAAACCATCTCTTTACTCCAGATGAGCTGCCTACTTACATCACCGAAGAAGAAGAATGTGCAGTAAATTCAGCTACACACCAAGACACTGATTTTATTCTAGCTAACAAAACCGTGTTGGAAGAGGAACTGGAAGAATATCAAAGGGGGTATATGAATGCTTTGTCCGCACAACAACAGCGATATTCCCTGAGAAACAGAGATGTGCCGGGCAAACTAATTCAGAAAAATAAGGAGGGTGAAACAAAAAAGAATGATCCATCAGCTACACAAAGAAAGGGAAAGGAGGCCGTTGGTCCTGAGATCAACAAAACAAAATCAGCAGAACAATCACAGCAACCAGCCACATCAAAAGAGAAGGAAAGGAAAGAGATCCCGGTCAAAGAGGTAGAAAGAACTCCCACTTTCAGCCTAGAAAATGAGATTTCTAAGCTAAAGGTATCCATCCCTTTGACTGAAATCATGAAGAACAATGGTTATAGAGGACAGATTTCTAAAATGTTGAATTTCGACCCAATGTCCGACATGGTAAATGTGGAAGATGATCAGCCTGAAATGATTTTTGGGCCAGTGACGAATGGTGAGTCTCCTGAGAGCGATGTGCCACCCTTCTATATCAGTTTACGATTACATGAGTTTGTGCTACACAATGCCATGTTCAATTCCAGAGCCTCTCACAATCTCATGCCCAAGGCTATCATGGATAAGCTTGGTCTGGACATCACCACCAATATCATGATCTTTATTCATTCGATTCCAGTAGAGTAAGGTGCATAAGGCTCATCAAAGACTTAGTTGTGAGTTTAGATCAGCTTCCTATGAAAAACGTTCTGATCGATGTAGTGGTAGTAGACATTCCTCCAAGGTTTGGCATGCTTCTTTCCAGGTCTTCGGTAGCCAAATTGAAAGGGACACTACAGCTGGATTTCTCCTATGCAACAATCCCTGTGTTTGGACAAATGAGGAAGTTATACCAGGAACAAAAGATGAAATATATGATCACAAGAAAGGAGAAACCGATAAATCATCCTATAAACTATGTACATACAGATTTAGAGTCTTTTGTTTTGTTTTCAAATAGTTTAAATGAGATAGATAGTCAGATAGTAGAAGAAGACGACATTTCAGAGATAACATAAAATTTTAGCAAAATCTTGAAGAAAGAAGGACAGGAAAAGCAGCGAAAGATTGGGCAATCAGCTAAAAACGATGGACAACAAGGAAACAATGGACAACAAATAGATTTTCAGCACTTGCAAGAAGACGAAGAAGGCTTGTGGACCATTGATTTTGATGGAGCAGTAGGGAATGATGGCGCTGGTATTGGTATTTGGGTATGCAGTCCTTTATCTGCCCCAAACAAAGTGCCTAGCAGCGTGAGAGTTTGCTCCTACAAGCTGGCCTTTGAATGTTCCAATAATGAAGCTGAATATGAAGCTCTGATTGCTGGCCTACAGATTCTTAGAAACCTAAATGCAAAGAGGATTTCAGTATATGGCGTCTCCGAGTTAGTGATAAAACAGGTCAGAGGTGAGTATCAAGCAAAACATCCTAGGATGCAGGCCTATAGTAATGCAGTTTTGGACATCTTGAAGCTATCTCCGAATAAACCTTGACATGTGTGCCACGAATAAAAAATAGTATTGTTGATGCTCTTGCCAAGGTAGCAAGCAGATTGAAGATCCCCATGAACTCCAGCAATAAGTTTGAAATCCATGTCAAGCACCGTCCAACCATTCCAGAAAATCAGTGACATTGGCAAGTGTTCCAAGATGATGAGGAGATTAAGGATTTTCTTCTCAACAAAGGCAAGTTCAAAGAAACCTTGATTGATGTGGAAAACAATGAGAACACAGGGAATGGTACAGAAGAAGTGCAGATCAATCAAATGGACGTATTGCAGCTGAAGAATAACATCATTCCTAAAGGCTTGATACCCCTAGAGGAACTTTTTGATCAGGATGATGTAGCCTGCAAGCCAACATTGTAGTCGATAGAGAAAGGTGAGGAAGAAGTCAACATTGGTACAACTGCCAATCCAAAGTTGGTGAAATTGTCCAAACCATTACCGCCAAAAATCAAAGACAAATATATTAGTTTGATGGCTTCATTTGCAGACGTATTTGCTTGGGATTATTCTAATTTAAAGACCTATGATACGAATATCATTCATCACACAATACCTATCAAGCCCAATCAGAAACCATTTAGACAAAAGCTGAGAAGGATCAATCCAAAGTTGTTGCCATCTATCGAAAAGGAGGTAAATAGGTTGTACAAGTCAGGTATCATTGTGCCTATCAGATTTTCAGATTGGATATATAACTTAGTACCTGTACGCAAGAAGATCGGTGAGATCCGTCTATGCATCGATTTCAGAAATCTAAACAAGGTCTCATTGAAGGACAACTATCTGCTACCCAAGATGGACCATATACTTCAACGAGTAGTGGGGGCATCTCATATGTCGCTGCTTGATGGTTATTCCGGATATAACCAAATTTCAGTCCATGAAGATGATCGAGACAAGACAACATTCACGAATCCATGGGGAACCTTTCACTATGCCAAAATGCCATTCGGTTTAAACAATGCAGGTGCCACATTTCAGCGGGCAATGGACTTGGCATTTACAAATGAGAAGGATGTGTTTTTGGTGGTGTACTTGGATGATTTGATGGTGTTTTCAAAATCTAATGAAGAACACATGCATCACCTAAAATTTGTCTTTCAAAAATGCAGGAAATATGGTTTATCGCTAAATCCTAAGAAGAGCTTTTTCGCCATGGAGGAAGGAAAATTACTCGGGCATATCATTTCAAAAGATGGCATCCGCATAGACCCAGCACGTGTGCAAGCAATTCAACAAATCAATCTGCCTAGGAACAAAAAGGAGATACAGTCATTCAATGGTAAGATGAATTTTCCGTGTCGCTTTGTGCCTAATCTTGTGGAACACTTAAAAGAAATGACCAACATGCTTAAGAAGGACAACCAGGTGAAATGGATAGATGAAGCTGTAAAATCATTCAACTTGGTCAAATTGGCCCTTTCTTCAACTCCAATTCTAGTCAGCCCGGATTACACTCAAGGTTTCATTTGTTTTCATTTGCTTCTGAGCACACTATGGCAGTAGTACTATTGCAGAAAAGGGATGGTCATGAAAGACCCATTGCATTCTTCAGCAGGGCTATAAGGGATGCAGCTTTGAAGTACAACATCATTGAGAAGCAAGCCCTGGCATTGGTGAAGGCACTGAAATATTTCCGGGCGTATATCCTACATTCTCACATTCTGGCCTATGTTCCTAACACTGCTGTGAAAGATGTTTTAGTGCAGACCGATCTGGAAGGGAGAAGAGGCAAATGGATCACAACCTTGCTAGAATACGATGTGGAGATAAAGCCTACAAAGCTGGTCAAACGACAGGGGTTGGCGAAGCTAATGGCTGAATCAAATTTGCATGCATTGGACATAAATATGATTGCTGCCATGTCCGAGGAGAATGATGAAGGAACTTCAGTTCAGGTATCCGAAATTTTTTCTTTGTCCCCATGGTATTCTGATATAATATATGTGCTGAAAAATCTATCACCACCACCCGACATGGCTAGAAACAAAGCGAGAACACTCAAATTGAAGGCTGCCAAGTTTTGTTTCTTGAATTTTCCACTGTATTGGAAAGATCCTGGTGGAATTTTGTTAAACTATCTAGTGGAAGAGGAGGCAAAGAAATTCATGGAGGATTTCCACAGAGGAGAGTGTGGTGGACATCCTTTTTGGAAATCAACAGTGAACAAAATTTTGAGAGCGGGTTACTACTGGCCTACTTTGTTTGTTGATGTGTAGAAGATGGTAAAGCGCTGTCATAAGTGTCAAATTTTTGAAGGGAAACAAAAACTACAGCCTTTGCCACTTAAGCCTATCGAAGTGAGTGCTCCATTCCAACAGTGGTGGTTGGATTTCATTGGGGAAATTCATCCCGCCTCTTCTGGACAACATAGGTGGATCCTTATAGCGACAGACTATTTCACAAAATGGATTGAGGCAGCACCTACCAGACAAGCGACAGACATGGTAATCATTTCATTCCTCAAAAATAACATCTTGTCTCGCTTTGGTTGTCCAAACAAATTAATCACTGATAATGCAGCTGCTTTCAAATCGAAAAGGATGGTAGAATTTTTTCATAAATATCATATAATTTTGGGTCATTCAACTGCCTATCATCCGCAAGGCAATGGATTGGCGGAATCTTCAAATAAATCTTTCGTCAACATCATCAAGAAGCTGCTGGAAATAAAGAAGAAGAGCTGGAAGAAGAGGCTGGTCCATGCACTTTGGGCAGATCGAATCAGTCAGAAAAAGTCTATTGGTATGTCACCATTTGAGCTGGTTTATGGAGTGGACATAGTATTTCCCGCTTCTCTTTTTGCCTCGGTGGTCAAACATTTTCAGGAGGCCGGCAGTGAGGAAGATCCCATGCAGAGAAGCCTGAATCAAACGATCCACTTGCAGCAAAAAAGAGAAGAAGTTTTCAAAAACACATCCAAGTTGCAGGAGAGGATAAAGAAAATTTATGACAGAAAAGCTAAAGCGGACAAATTTCAGTTGGATGATGTGTTGCTGAAGTGGGATGCAAGGAATGAAGAAAAAGGCAAGCACAGAATGTTCGAAAATCTGTGGAAAGGTCCTTTCAAAATCGCAGCATATAGAGGTCAGAATGCCTTTCTTCTTAAGGAAATGAACGGGGAAGATTGTCCTGGAGGGCCAATCAATGGTCCACTGCTCAAGTGGTATCATTGTTGATCTATTAACGCTACTTCCACTATCATTGTAAATACCATTTTTATTTCAGTTTGGTTTCAGTATGTAAAGTCAATTTTTGAGTTATTCCAGTTGTCAAGTTTGAGTCAATTTCTTGGTTATTCCAGTTATATAAATAAGTCAGAGTCCTGTGCTGTTTATTAAAATGATGACTCCATAGCTCAATGGACAAAAGGCACTGTCTAGCTCCTCCAGAGATCTGCTGTTCTTGGCACCTCCAAGGAGCTACCATCCCCCATTGGAGCCAATGTTAGAGTCGGTCTGGTCAGGCCCTCCGTCAGAGATCAAATTTCTTTGTGCATTTCTATTCTAGGTGTCCCGCTCCATCCGCTCAGCTCCATTTCGCTAGGGAGATGCCATGATCTGACGGAGAAAGTCATGCTACTCATTTTCCCTCATGTCTGGCCCCTGCTGGTTTAGGTCTTGGTCCATAATCACTGAAGTTCATGATAGTCAAGGTTTGGTCATGTTACAGGACAAAGTCCTTTTTAGTGCTGGGTCTAGGAAATCATCAATGTGGTCTTTGAAAAACATGTCTAGAACAAGCCATGCAGGCCAGAGGGAGACATTATACAGCTATGGTTGAGAAAGCTTCATCATCACCTGAAGATACATCAACTCTTATTCAAAACTCTGTTTTGAAGAAAATTCAAACAAGGTCAACTATGAATATTTTTTCCACAAAATTGCCAGTTGAATTTTTCAGATCCAGTCATGGTTTTCATGGCCAAGTCCCAGTCACACAGTCCCCACAAAGAAATGCCGAAATTCCCATCATGAGAGCCAAAATTTCAAAGAAAAAATGAAAAGCAAAGTGTTTTAAAGTCAATGAAAAAGTGCAAAACATAAACATTAGAAAGTGGGTTTTGAAAGAAGAAAAAATTAAACCCAATTCTCCCAAGCCTACATATACTTGTTTTTACCCAAAACAAAAACGATTTGTGCTTTGGCAAGCTTGGAGAGAAATTAAAAAGGTAAAAGAGCGAATTAATGAGGGTTTGAGTGAAGGAGAGCCAGTTTCCAAAGGGCGCGACGCATACACCAGGGCGCGACGCACTGGCAGCCAACCCACAGTGAAAAATCAACAAGGGCGTGACACACTCAGGGTGTGCGGCACACTGGGCGGCGTGTGACGCACACAACCAGGGAGCTCAAAACACTTGCAAATTTGTTTTATATCTCGGATTGAAAGCTAGCTAGCAAGAGGTAGGCTCGAATGAAACCTCTTCTCTATCAATTTGGTCAATGGTTTGGTGTTTTTAACATGTTGGATGATATCCAAAGCACATTGGCCATCCATGAAAATAATCATCAAGGAAAAAATGATAAACGGGGTTGCAAATTTGTGAAGATGCCACCAAGGTTTTGCTCCCATCCCCTTGTCCCCTCACTCCTCGTCATTGTCACCTCCATTCCACCTTGTCTCCTAAGGAAACCCCCTAGAAATCTCCACTAAGACCCACCCCCGGAGTTCCAAGCAAATTAATGTCATTTGATAGTGCGCGGCACACACACAAGGTGGCACAGCTCACTCAGGGCGCATGGCGCACTGGGAGCTCGGCCACAGTGTTAATATTGCACTGGCACAATGCATACTCGACGCGTGGCGCACTAGGCAAAGCGCACGACGCACAGACCTGTGAGCCGAAAAATCACCGAATCGCTTAAATTTTTATAAATGGCTCTCAAAATTGCAAAGGTGGCCCTAGATACCTTCACCATTGATCCTTAACTCAAAGAAAAATATGATTTTGATGACCATGAAATCAAAGGAAAATTTTTATTAAGTAGACCCAAAAATGACACAAAGAAGGGAAAAAAGCTAGGGTTTTGCTACAGTAACATGATTGCTAAAATATGCTCCTACCACACCTCTATCAGGTAATTCCCCTGGAGCAGTTTCCCCTAATGGTTACCCTAGCTACATTGTAATCATATCCATTTTGTCCCTTTATTCCTATAGCTCAGAATATCCCAAAACCTACCCCATCAAAACCATACCCCAAACACTCCCAAATCCTTGATAAATTTCTCCTTTAAACCCTATTCCCCTTTTCATCATTCCCCTCCTAACACTCCCCTGTTTTATTGTCCCCTTGGTGACAGATTTTCATAGCATCTATCCGTTTCATTTGATTTAGAGGGCAGCATAAAACTCAAGGTACAAGCTGCAGTAATGGCATCAGAAAATTCATCATAGTATGAGGAGGGGACCCACAACGACACATCATCAGGAGAGAGGGCCCATAGGAGACATCACCTGAGTGGCAGACATCTTAGAGATGAGCCAAGCACCCTCACTAAGCTGCAGGCATGCCCACTTTCCCTGTCTTGTTTCCAACACTTGTCATGTTATGAATTTTGTCAAAGGGTGGCGAATGTCAAAGTGCATCATGAGTTGGCCTGCCTTTTTGCACTTCATCTATAGGGAGGGCAATCTATCCTGGCTGGGGTTACTTTCACCTTGACACCGAAGGCTATATCAGTGGCAACAGGGATACCAAACATTGGGGAGCTGTGGCATAAGAAAAAGAAGGTGGAGAGGCATCACTATGGGCCCTACATCAAGAACAGCTGTTTGAGCCAGCTCACCAGAGTTTTTCCATTCAGATTTTTGAGGGATGAGTATGCCCCACTCATGAGATTGATCATGAATTATTTCAGTTGCGAGGGGAGGTTTTCTCACCTTTATGCCTATCACATCCGCTTGCTCATGCACTTCACCAGGGAGTGGATGATGAGCCTCCCATTTTTCATCTACAACAACACTGAGAAGATGAAAAACTTCATGCAGCGCAAGACCCCACGATAGTAGCTAAACAATGTCTATCATTTTTCTCTCATCCGGATCTTGGTAGACTATGACTTGGGATTGCAGGGTATTTCTTGGGAGGACTTCATCTCTCGTGATTTCTTCAGCACCCCACCAGTGATATCAGAGGCAGAACATGAGGTGGGAGGTCCTTCACATCATTTTGAGCCTGAGATGGGAAGTCTGTCACATCAGTTCGAGCACCATGAGACTGCCACCATGCCAATATACATCACATACGAGAAAGGTAGTAGACCATTGTTCGCAGCAGCAAAGCAAGTGTTATCTCCACCCGGGGTGGAAGGGGTCTCGCTTCCGACATCAGCACCCCAGGAACAGGGCAAGGGCAAGGAGCCAGTGCAGGAGGAAGGGCCATCAGGTGAGTAAGAGAACGAGTTTTTTCTCCTTCAGGATGATGAGACAGATGCAGAACCTACAAATGCTGAGCTGGGAGAGATCATTCAGGAGCAGCAGTCTGTGATTGAGAACCTATCCCTGGACTTGGATAGGGCCAAGTGGAATGTCCAGTATCTGGAGCAGAGGAACAAGCAACTTGAGGATCGGCTAGCTGAGATAGAGTTGCAAATGATCAAGGAAACCGACGACACATCCTAGCAACGCAAGGCAGACCTATGGATCAAGGAGACAAAGACTGTGAGTATGTGCTAGAGAAAGTGAACGTTCACTTGGAGGAACGGTTGGATAAATCAAACATGGAGAAAGACATGCTGAGGCGCATGACTCATCACTACTAGGCCCGAAACATGAGTTCCAAAGCAAGAATCAGGAGCCTACAAGCAAAATTGAGCAAAGCGACAAAAGAGGCAAAGGAGGCAAAGGAGCAATATTGGCTTCGAATCTTAGCTGAGGCTTCCTTGGCACAGCATAGCACTTCATGGGGAACCTCCAACCCAAATTTCAAAAAAGTTGGGCAAATTTTGGTCACAGGCAAATTTTTTGGGTATAAAACAGGAAATTCCTCCATGTGCGGCGCGACGCTAAAAATATAGGACTCTAATCGAGGAAAGACTTGCATATTTGGATTCAGTATTGAAAATTACGTCTACTGGTGTTCGGGCAAGAAATTTTGACAAGTTTTGGGTCTCCTAAAGGTCAAAAAACACCCAAAAATGGCCTCTCTGCCACTTTTTTGACACACAGAAAGCAGTCTTGGGAGAATGAATATTTGGAGGGGCAAATGAGCACCAAATTGAGAAATTCTAGTGGGTTTAGAAATTAGATAGGACAGGATTTCCAACAAGCCCACTTGGAGACATTTTAGACACCTGAAAGTGCCCCAAAACAGGCTCCAAAGTGGCGCGATGCACAAAGAATTTGGCGCGGCGCACAGGGGAAAAAACTGCCAATTTGCTCCCATTTCGCGAAATTTCTGGCCACAACTTCTCCAAGTGGGCCCGGTCATCTACACTTCTGTTTTTTGGCACCAAACATGGCATTTTAAGAGTTTTCTCTCCAGATGGGCATGTATCCAAGTGGAAAAAAAATGCAAAGGGTCACCCCAGCCAAATGTCATGCTTGAGAGCGCTACACCTGTAGCTGATGGTTGGCTCTCCATCTCCTTTTCGAAATGATTTGAGTAACTTCGCAACCCCTTGGCATTCCATCTCTTCTCTACACATTATATATATTGTATGAAATTATTTGCAAAGGGTTGACTGGCTTGTAAATTCTGGGAGACTGTGGGAAAGAAACTCTGTTTCTGCACTGTGTATTTTTGACAGAGAATTAATGAAAGGCAGCGGCTCTGTTTCATGAGATTGCTGTGGTCGTGAGTGTAGCAAATGTGTTCTTATGTTCCATATGTATCTTGTTATGTTTCATAATTCATTTCATGCTTCATTTCAGTGAAATTTTCTAAGTGAGATTAGGTAGAATTCAATTTATATTGCTCTACCTGTGGGAAAATTTCATGTATAGTGTTATTGTTCTGTTGAAACGGATTCATGCTACCATGCCCTTTTCACTCTCTTCAGAAATCTTTCTATTCCACATTACCTTAAGCCGAAATTGCTGCGCTTGCCGCCTACCTTGCCTCACGGAATAATCTGTCCCTTAATTTTCAATTCTTTGTTCTTTGCTGAGCGCCAGTCCCATATACATCCCAGAAGCTCAGTCACTTCATAAAATCTTTTCGAAAATCCCTATCCACTTACTAGCCTAAGGTAAATATTGCTTTATAAGTCATCTCAGACCATTTTGCCTATCCATTCGTTGAGTGTGACTCGGAGAGAGCCCTCTCCTGTTTCGGTAGGGCTAGCTACCAGACTGAGCGTGGTTTGTGGTTACCCTAATTTTTTCCTTCCTTCAGCCTAAGGCAGATTTAGGTGCTAACAGTGTAAATCAAAATGGGTAACCTAAATTTATAAGAGGAAAAAAAATGAGTATCAATCAGAATCTCAACTTTAGAGTTAAAATGGAATGCAAGAAAATGATGTCAAGTATGCCTAGTGCATGTGGAAATGGATGAACAACTAACAAAAAAGGAAATGTTAGGGACTTTACAAGTTATAAGATAGTTTTAAGATGTTTTTCTTGAGAAAATTTCCAAGTTACCCTATAATAGAGATATATATTTCTCTGTCAATTTAGTACCAGAAGCTACCCCCGTGTCTTGATACCCTTATAGAATGAGTATACCAGAGTTACTAGAGCTAAAAACGCGGCTACATGAGTTGTTAGATAAGGGTTATATTAGACTTAGTGTATCACCATGGAGGGTCCATGTACTATTTTTCAAGAAAAAATATGGCACATTCAGAATGTGCATCGACTATCAGCAGTTGAACAAGTTAACTATTAAGAATAAATTTCCACTAAGCCAATTGATGACATGTTTGACCAAGTGAGGGGAGAAACTATCTTTCAAAAAATTGATTTAAGAACTGGTTATCATCAACTGCGGATAAAAGGTAAGGATGTTCATAAGAAAACTTTTAGATCTTGATATGGAAATTATGAGTTTGTAGTGTTTCCTTTTGGTCTCACTAATGCACCAACAAACTTCATGTGTGTAATGAATAATGTACTTCACAAATATATGGACATAATTGCGTTAGTATTCATAGATGAAATCCTACTGTACTCTAAAGATGAAGAGGAGAACGAATAACATCTCAGATTGGTATGAAAGACTTTAAGAGAACATAAACTTTATGCAAAACTCACGAAATGTGAGTTTTACAAAAGCAAATATTAGTATTTAGGGCACATTGTTTCCAAGGAAGGATTAGTCATCGACCCTAAAAAGAATTAAGCTACTATGAGTTGGCCCACAACAAAAGATATAGTATCTACAATTCTCTCATTCATGGGGATTGTCAGATATTATCAAAGATTGGTAGAAGGATTTACAAAATTAGCTTACCCCATTACCTCCTTGTAGAGAAAGGGGATAAAGTTTGAATGGATAGCCAAATTCCAAGAAACTTTGACAAATTGAAACAATTGTTAACAATAGCCACTATACTAAAAATTTCAGATCCAAATAAGTAATTTACCATTTGTACTGGTGCTTGTTTGGAAGGACTTGGGGGTGTGTTGATGTAGGAAAATTTAGTAATAACCTATGAATATAGAAATTTGAAAAATCATGAACAAAATTTTGTTGTATATGATCTAGAATTGGAAGCAGTGTTACATGCCCTAAAAATGTGGAGTCATTATTTATTTGGAAAGAAGTTCATTTTGGTGACATATCACGTTAGTTTTAAATATTTATTTATCCAACCTGAATTAAATGCTAGATAAATAAGGTGGTTATCCTTCCTTAGTGAGTTTGAAGTTGATATAAAACACATAAAAGGAAAAGAGAACAAATTGTAGATGCTCTAAGTAGACATGCTCACACTGTGGTAGGAAGTTTTGTCAACAAGACTAATACAAATTTTGGGAAACAGATTAATCAAGAAATGTAAGAAGACCCTCAATATCAAGTAATGCTACAGAAAATACAACAAAAAAATGTTTTGGGATATGCTAAAATTATGAAAAATTATTAACCTACTGAAACAGATTATACATTCTTAATGTGGTCATGTTAGAGCAGATGATACTGGACAAATACCATAGGAAACCATATGTTGGTCACCGAGGATAGTAGAAGGTGATCACAACATTAAGGAAACACTTGTTTTGGTTGAGCATGAAGAGTGATGTGGTAGAATATATAGAAAAATTCTTAGAGTGTCAACAAGTAAAACTGGAGCATCAACATCTTGCAGGATTACTAAATCCATTGCCCATTTCTGAATGGAAGTGGGAGGTAATTTCAATGCATTTTATTACATGTTTACTAAGAACAAAGTACCAAGATGATTCCATCATGGTGGTGGTAGACACTTTGATTAAAGAATCACATTTTATACCAGTGCAATCTACTTTTGGAACCACTCAGAGTGCCAACATTTTCATGAATGAATTTTTTCGACTGCCTAGTATACCAATAATGATAGTGTGAGACACGGATGGTAAATTTATCTACATTTTTTGGAAAGCTACGTTTGTGGGTATAGGGGCTCAATTAATCATCAACACTTCCTATCATCCTCAAACAAATAGATAGACAAAAAGGACAAACTAGATCCTAGAATACATGTTGCACATGTATGTCATGAATAGGCCTACTAATTGGGAGGATTTTCTAAACTTAGAAATTTTTTTATACAATAATAACTACCAAGATTCCATCAAAATGAGTCCTTTTGAAGCTTTATGTGGTAGGAAGTGTCATATACCAGTCCGCTGGGATCAACCAGAAGATTAATTAATATTGGGATGTGAAGCTTTGCAAGAAATGGAATAGATAGTGCGAAATATTAAACAAAATATCAAAACAATTCAAGATAGGAAAAAATGTTATGCGTACAGGAAGAGGAATAAAAAAGAATTTAACATTGGAGACCATGTGTACTTGTGGGTAAAACATAGAAAAAGTAGTCTCAGAACGGTTATTGTGCCGAGTTGCCACCACGATTCCATGGGCCTTTTGAAATTTTAGACAGAGTTGGTCCAATGGCATAATGAGATAGCTCTTCTAAGTCATATCAAAGTTCATAATGTTTTTCATGTATCCTTATTAAAAAAAACATATCCATGATAAATCTTATCTAATTGATTGAAACTTGATATAGGTGGGAGACGAAGGAGATTTATTTCGAGATCCATGCTCTAGAATTGGGTCGTCACTTGGGTTAAAGTGCAGTAGATGAACTTTACATGTGAGGAGGCTACTTGGGAATGTGATGACATTATGAAAGAATACTACCCAAAATTGTTCATAAATGAGACGATGGACAAATAAACACCGATGACAGTGTTATTTTTTTAGAGGGGGAGTATGTAATACCCCTCTTTGTTCATGTAAATATTATTTATTTAAAATGAACTATTTTTAGTGTGATGGCTAGAAATCCATAGGGAACTTAATTTGAAATACAACATGGTGATGTATTAAATAAAATTGAATAATAAAGATAAACTAGATAATTACTTGGGAAAAAAATTGAGTTAATGAGATCCTTACCCAAATATCCAAACTAAGGTGGATAGATAAGAACAAGATAAAATTCCCTTAATTACTCCTAAAAAGTCGTAAGGGTGGTTTGATGTGATTTAATACGATTAGGAGAAAAAAATCTATTAAATCACTATGGAAACTACCCTAAGAAAGGGTGAATAAAGCACCATGGGAGAAAAAAGGGGAGATACTTTTTCAAAAAATTGGAAGAGCCTAGCAGGGAAAATTTTAAGAACCCCCCCAAATTTACATGTATAGTAAATGGGCGAATCTCCATGGTATATAGGAAAAATGGAAGGTGATTTTATCAATAATATGATATGTATATATAATTTTTTGGCGAATTTGTCACCATGCATGGCGAATATTTTACTCAATTATAAAATCTTGTGTTTATTGAATACACAAATGAAATCATTACATTTCTTTAAAATATCTTTTGAAATAAAAATTACCGAAATTACATATCGATATCCTAGTGGGTGTAGGATAAAATTCACTCGTGCCATTCATAGAAAGCATGAGAAAAAACCTAATAATATATATAAAACCAAGAAAAATTCAAATTCATCACTTCTAGGGACCTCGTAACCACCTTGCCAATACACAAGTATGTTCCTGTTTGTAATTAGAAAATTTACCCAAATTACAATCTGTTTACTCCAACATATGTTGGAAAGTTATAGAAGGATGACTAGTGCAATCAATCCATTCCTTTTAGTCCAGGATTTGTTTCAGTTTAAAACATAAGTATACAAATATACTTGTCCAATGTCTATGCTTTAACCATTCACCTTAAGATGTTTTTACAATATAATTTCCTAAGTCTATTTAATATCTTCATTATCATAAAAACCAACCTATATCCATATTAACTCCACATCTACCACTCTTAGGGGGATGAAATCTATTTATCCCTCTGAGCACTTGGTAGACCCAGAATTAAGATGGATCTAAGATGATAGAATTCCCCTTTAAATAGTCTATGCTCACATGAATACCATGGTATTACCATGGGTCAATACCATGGGTTATCATAAACCTGGAGCTTAAAAATTACTATTAGTAATTTATAAAAATTAATAAAATTAATAGTTGATTTTTATTTTATTTTTTATTTTAACCAAGCTAAAATGCTTATTAAATAGACTACATTCAGGTGAATACCATGGGTCAATACCATGTGCCATTTTTATTTTTATTAATACTAATATTAGGGCTAATACTGTTTTTTTTGCATGGTATTAATAACAATCTAGTCCATGGTATTTGTCCCATAGTATTTTGCCCATAGGTTTCACATAAATATAACACATTTTTTGAGTGTCCGTAAATATAAGGTGACTTATGGAGTAAATATGAAAAAAAATGTTTTATTTGTTTACCATACCTCTCGTTTATTTATATTTTTATTAATTTACTATACCTCTTTTACAAATATGGTATTTGGCCCATAGGATTCACTTAAATAAAACCTCTTTCTTAGCCTTTATAAATAGAACTAGAGTCAGAATAAATATAAAAAGAGGTTTTATTTATTTTACCATGCCTCTATTTTATTATTATTTTTATTTATTTACATACCCTTTGAGTAAATATAAAAAGATGTTTTATTTATTTACCATGCCTCCACTTTATTATATTTTTTATTTTTTACACTTTGCCATGTACATAAGTTGGACTTATGAGTAAATATAAAAAATGTTTTATTTATTTACCATACCTCTCATTTATTATATATTTTTTATTACTTATATTTTTATTTGTTTACACCTTGCATGTATAATGTTTAATTTTATTTACCATACCTCCATTTATTTATATTTTATTTAATTATTTAACCATACCTCTTTTATAAATATTGTATTTTGGGCTTTTGCCCATAGGATTCACTTAAATAAAACCTATTCTTGAAAATGGGCGAATGGAAGTTGTAACTCCTAATTTCAAGCTAAATTTACCTTTTTTACCCTCTCCCTTAAAAAAAGGTGGCTATTTGAGTTGATTTGTAAAAATGTACTATGATACAAAATATTCGCCCCACTAAAAATTTAAAACCCCTTAATTTCGCCAAAGGGCGAACATTC